>PVLC010045678.1:0-11686 GCA_004027655.1 Graphiurus murinus | reverse complement strand
AAACTAAAGAGCTTCTGTGCAGCAAAGGAAAGTATCAAGGACCTCAACAGAGAGCCCAAAGAGTGGTAGAAAATTTTTGCCAGCTACTCTTCAATAGAGGACTAATATCTAGGATATACAGAGAACTTAAACTCACAGCTAAGAAAACAAATAACTCAATCAAAAAATGGGAAAAGGATCTAAATAGACACTTCACAAATGAAGAAATACAAATGGCCAATAAATGTATTAGGAAATGTTCAACATCATTAGCAATCAGAGAGATGCAAATCAAAACTACCTTGAGATTTTACCTAACACCAATCAGAATGGCAACCATCAAGAACACAAACTATAACAAATAGTGGCGAGGGTGTGGAGAAGTGGGAACCCTAATACATTGTTGGTGGGATTGCAAATTAGTGCAACCACTTTGGAAAACAGTATGGAGGATCCTCAGACAAATAGAAATGAACCTACCATATGATCCACCAATACCTCTTCTGGGTATCTACCCAAAAGAAAGGAAACCAAACTATCAGACCAATGCATGTGTATCTATGTTTGTAGCTGCACAGTTTACAATTGCCAAACTATGGAACCAGCCAAGATGTCCATCAAGAGATGAATGGATTACAAACCTATGGGATATGCACACAATGGAATTTTACTCAGCCATAAAGAAGAACAAAATCATGCTCTTTGCAAGGAAATGGATGGAACTGGAAAACATTATGTTAAGTGAGATTAGTCAGTCACAAAAAGTTAAAAATCAAATGCTCTCCCTAATATGTGGAAGCTAGGGAGAAAATGGGACATAAGAGGGACTCCAGATGAAGAAGGAGAATCCTTAGGTGAACAAAGAATTTGATTTAACGGAAGGTGATGGTGGGAGTGGGGACACCCTAATGAACATGATGTACTTTCATGAACACATCAAAGTCAATCACTATACTGACCTTGAGAAGGAGGGAGGAGGAGGGAGTGGGGTGGGAATTGGGGAAGGGTTAAATGAGAAATGTGTGCATGGATGTCTTTACCTATACTAGCTTGTACCTAACAAGATGTATGATTACAATGCACCAAATAAAGGGAAGATAACAAAAAAAAAGGATTTTTTAATGTTACACCAGGAGATTTTTGATCTACGTAATTCGGAGCCTATCTCTATTAAAGTGGCAGAAACAGCTAAGACGTTTGTAGATCAGCTTCAATCCTTGGTGCCTATCTGGCCCTTGTTTACCTCCTTGCTGGGAGGAGTTATCAGATTAGCAGCAATAGTCATTCTAGGCTTATGCATTCTACCACTCGTTGTACGCCTTGTGATCAATGCCTACGTTAGTATATGAGCAGATTTACATGGAATAAAAATGCAAGCACTGCCTAGCACAGGGCCTGGTAGTCAATGATGGGTTCGATTTTCTCAGGGCAGTATCAACCTAAGACAGGGCTCGTTGAATGACTCATCGAGATCCCATGACAGGTAAGATTAAGCACCTGGTAGGAAACGACGAAAGACAGGCACAGTCCTTCGTGCATTTTAAAATAAGAATGGGGGATTTGTGGGAGCCCAGCTGGGCCCTCTCCTCCCTGGCAGTTGCTATCTGCATATATGAGTAATTATACTGACTCTTCTACTATGGCTCCATTGGTGTCTCAAAGTCTGGAGATTGCACCTAAGATGCTTAAATGAAAGACCCTCCCTCTTCTTAGAAAGTAAATATATGACCCTAAAGGATTATGGTTTTATGACTCTAGAAAATTTGCTTTACCAGGCTATGTTAAGAATGTGAGCTATACGTGTAAAACAAAGAAGTGGTGCCATTTGTGTTCTGACAATGATTGATATGTCATAAATGTCTATGTAACCCTGTTGTACTCAAGAAACATATAAGAATCCATGCTGAAAAAAAAAAAAAAAAAAAGAAGATGGAAAGATCTCCCTTGCTGGTGGATAGGCAGAATAAAGATTATCAAAATGACCATCCCATCAAAAGTAATCTACAGAGTCAATGCAATCCTTATCTAAATATCAATGTCATTCTTCAAAGACCTAGAAAACTCATAAATTTCATATGGAAAAACAAAAGACCTGGAATTGCCAAAGCAGTTGTTAGCATGAACCATGCAGGAGGCATCACAATTCCTGACTTCAAATTCTACTACAGAGCTATAGTAACAAAAACAGTATGGTGTTGGCACAAAATAGACACATTGACACAGTGGAACAGAATAAGATACAGAAACAAATCCAGACCCTTATAGCCAATTGATTTTGACAAAAGTGCCAAACACATACATTGGTGAAAAAACAGACTTTTCAACAAATGGTGTTGGGAGAGATGGTTATCCATTTGTAGAAAAATGGAACTAAATCCTTACCTCTCACCCTGCAAGGAGTCAACTCAAGATGCATCAAAGACATGGAAATTAGACGGCAGACTTTGAAGTTACTAGAGGAGGGTATAGGACTAACACTCCAACATATAGGCACAGGGAGAAACTTCCTCAGTAAGACCCCCCCAAAGCTCAGGAAATTAAAATAAGAATTAATAAATGTCGGAGGCCGGAAGGCTGATCAAAGTTGGAATTTACACTTTGAGGAAACTCCTCCTCAGCAGCCACAGAGATAATGCTAAAACAGGTTCTATGTGTTATCCTGCTGAGGCCCTTACCTGATAAGGACACAGTCAACCTTGACCAATCATGCAAGCCCACACAAGCTTACCTGATCCCCCTGACCCCACCCCTCACCTCTAGCTACTTAAGCAGCCCCTTCGTTAATAAAAATTGAGGCTTGATCAGAATCCTGTCTTGCCTCTGTTCTTCGCGCCCCTTGTTTGCCTCCTTCATTCCTTTAGGTAAAGCTGCCTCAGTCTCTGTTCCCAACCCCCGCTGGCCGGGGCAAATAAATGGAATAGTACTAAACCAAAAGGCTTCTGTTCATCAAAGGAAACCATCAAGAGTCTAAAGAGAGAGCCTACAGAATGGGAGAAGATCTTTGCTGGTCATCCCTCTGATAGAGGACTAATATCTAGAATATACAAAGTACTTAAAAGAAAAAAACGAAACACCCCAATCAAGATAGGGCAATTAAACTAAATAGACACTTCACAAAAGAAGAAATACAAATGGCTTATTTCTAAGTTTCTGAAGGAAACTTCATTAGAACCACCAAGTACTACTAGTTGCTATTCAGATATTAAGTATAATGAGCCACCAGGATTTTCACTGGGAAGTTTGGTGGTGCACACCAGTAATCTCAGTACTTGGGAAGCTGAGACGGGAAGAGCACAAGTTCAAAGTCAGTCTCAGGGAGACTCTCTGCAATTTAGTGAGATCTTATTTCCCAATAAAAAATAAAATAGGGCTGGGGTTAGCTCAGAGGTAGAATGCAAAGGGGGTGGGGAGGTTGTGAAAAAAGACGGGAAGACACACACACACACACAGTCACTGGGGGAGTTCGATGCTGGCACTTTACTCTGTAAAGTTGTGGGAGTGAACCCACTAGGGCGAACAAATATGAGTGGAATTTTACATTAGTTATTTATTGAATAGGAAATGCTGAGTCTCAGAGGGTCCCGAATAAAGCATTAGAGGAGAGTTCTCTCCCCTGGTGTGGCTTATCTGAGCGGAGAAGATGACAGTAATCACAAGAACTGTCTACGGATGTAGTTAGCACGCATGGTGGAACTATCCAGACTTGGGTAGCATTTTAGGGGTGCATCTGATCTGGTGCAGAGGCCCAAGGCAGTGAGGCGGGTCTGGAAATGTGAAGGCTGAATGAGGTTAAGGAGAAGCAGAACTTTGGGGTGCCCAGAAGAAAGCCCATGCGGCTGCAGAGAGAGGAGGAGGGCAGGCGAGGTTGGGGAAGTGGCAATTGTAAGACTCCGGAATACCTGACTTCAGACACTTGCAAACTACAATTCCCAGGAAGCCTTGGGCCGCCGCAGGCGGAAGTGAGGTGAGCGCGAGCCGCGACCTTTGAAGGAAGAGGAAGAGCTTGGGCCTCGGGCGCGGGAGCAGCGGCTTCGGTAGGTTGGCGGGCGCTGGAGGGGCGCGGGCTGCAGCAGCCGCGGGCCGGACGGAGCGCCCGTGTCGTCACAAGGCGGCGGCCACCGAGGCGGGCGGTGGCGGCCACTGCGGGCTGGTGAGCGGGGCGGGAGGCGGGCGGGCCTACGGCGGCGGAGGCCGGGCGGCCCGGGCCATCCGGTAATCGCGTCTTTTCCCGGCGTCTCGTCTGCAGAGGGAGCACTATGTCCGCGGAAGTTCCAGAGGCAGCCTCGGCGGAGGAGCAGAAGGTGAGTGTGCGCGGGGAGCGGCCCGGCCCGGTGGGCGGCCTGCCCCGGCCCGGCCCCTCGGATGCAGGCCCGACGCCCGGAATCGACTGCCCGAGTCCGCAAGTGACGAGCGCCACTAGGTCTTTCCTTGAAATGAGCCCTTTTCGAGATTTAGGTGTGTCTCATTTCCCTTAATCATTTAGATATACGAGAGAAACCAGGACTTGGCTCCCCCGCTTAGAACTCAGTTTTCCCGTGACCTTCACTTTGCATAGGAAGCTTCATTTTTCCTTCGAAGCACCCCCGACAGCTTGTAAGCTGCGTTTAACTCCAAAAGCATTATCGAATGTTTGGGCCGTGATGGAGCCTGGATTGGGATTTCATGTCCCACCTTTGTGAGCCCCGCAGTTCCTAATCTTTGGGCTTCAATTTCCTCATTTGTAAAGTCACAGTGGTAGTACTTGCCTCCTATGGTTGTTGTGAGGCCCGAGAGGAGGTGAGTAACATTGTTTGTAGTTCATTGTGTGCTCAAAAATGTTAGCCACTGGTTATGGTACTTGACTAAAAATTGAAAAGTTTAAGCTAATTTTAAGATTTTTACTTAGTTGATCAGGATTTTCATGTGGGGAAATATGCTAGGGATATCAATCAGTATGATTCAAGTTACCAGCATAGCCCAGGCATGGTGGCACACTCTTGTAATCCCAGTACTAGGGAGGCTGAGAACAGGATCCGGGTTCGCAGCCAGCCTCAACTACTTAGTGATACCCTCCGCAACTTAGTGAGACCCTGTTTCAAAATAAAGTATAAAAAATAGGGCTAGGGGTTTAGCTCAGAGGTAGAATGCCCCTAGGTTCAAATCTCAGTACCGCAAAAAAAAAAAAAAAAGAAGTTACCAGCATAAAGCCTTTATATTTATCTGGGCTAGTGCCTGTCCCTTCCATTGTAATTATTTCTGTTGCCCTACCCTGCCATCCTGAGTACATGTGACTGGCTAAGAAAAGAGGAAAGTCCATGGCATCTTGTTTCCTGAATTGTTTAAGGAGAGTTACCAACAATGTGTGTTAAAAATCAAGCCACATTTCCATAAACAGGATAAGCATAAACCCTTACAAAGTCCAAGGGTTTATCCTAACAAACCCTTGGACTTTGTAAGGGTTTATGCTTAATGTTGCACCCGTGTCCCTAATGAGATTAGAAATTAGATTAGTACTCCAAACCGAATCCGTGTGTGTGTGTGTGTGTGTGTGTGTTTTTCTTCTGGGAATTGAACCAACCCAGGGGAATTTTACCTCGGAGCTACAGCCCCAGCCTAATTTTATTTTTATTTTAAAACAGGGTCTTGCTAGGTTGATGAGAGTCTCACTACTCGAAGAGGCTGTCCTCCAACCTGAGATCCTCCTGTTTCAGCCTCCCAAGTACTGGGTATACTGATGTGCACCACCATGCCCTGCCTTCCATTTAACCAGTGTTAACTTTTCCTGAGTTGGATAGTTCTGTTAATATTACTTGTAACTAAAGAAATGTAAGAAAGCAGCAATAATATAAGTAATAGGCCAATTTACCACATTATTCAGTAATATTCTAGTGAAAATTATTGGATATTTTTCTCATTTTGAATAAAGATGTACTGTCAGGAGCCAGCCCTCGAGGCAACAGGGTCCAGGGTTCCTCGTTAGGTGGAGATCCAGAGGAGGTTGGGAGAATACGCTCACACCCAATATAGTGTTGGAAATGTATCTGTTTAATTCATGTTAGCCATCGTTTCTTATACACTTTTTTACAATGAGGCAGGAATTTTTACAGACTTGTTTTTCTTAAAGTTGAGTGGTTACATCTTTAACTAGAGGAGTCATTTCCCATAGTATTTGATGAGATAAGAAAACAGCAAAGGTTATAGAATATAATATGTGCCGGGCGCACGCTTGTAATCCCAGCATTCGGGAGGCTGAGACCAGAGGATCCGGGTTCGCGGCCAGCCTCAGCTACCTAGTGAGGCACTCCGCAACTTAGTGAGACTCGGTCTTAAAATAAAGAATAAAAAACAGGGCTGGGGGTGTAGCTCGGAGGTAGAATGCCCCTGAGTTCAATCCCCAGTACCGCAAAAAAAAAAAAAATAAATAATATAATACGTATATAAAAATTCTTTTAGTACAAAAACAGTGTTAAAGGTTAACGATGGGGAGGAAACTCTATTCATTAGATTAAATCTTCATTATTTGCTCAGTTCCTGTCAGGTAGCTAGAAAGGAGTTAATAAGTGGTGGGACAAGGGGGAAGTGTATCTGTCTTAAAACTTTCTTTACTCACAGATAAAAAATAGTAGACCTAAGTTTCTTTGATTTGTATCTAAGCTTGCAAGGTTCAATTCCTGATGTTTGTAGAGGATTAATGAATATCTCTGATGCGAGCTGAGGCATTGTTCTTTTCACAATCCGTTTAGCCATCCTGTGTCTCTAAGAAAATTTTCTTTATAATTAATGTGAAATCAAAACCCAAAGCACCCCAAATTTCCAGAATATAGTAATGCAAAGTGGGAAATGTCACACATTCCTTCTTTTGGAATTGCCTGCCTTGCAGAATTCCAGTGGGCTGAGCCATGCTCAAGGCCCAACTATTAGGATGACGTCGCAATGTACTTTTGAAGAAAATAAAAAAAAAACATTAAGAATTAAAATCTTAACCTTGAATTTAAACATCATTTCTTTACTGTGAAATACTGTGGTTTTTATTATTGCTGTAGACTTAGGAACTCAGAAAATAACAAATCCATATCTATAGTATCTTGTCTTAAATACTGAAATGAAACCCGGTTCTGGCTTCTGGTATACAACAGTGTGCTAGGTGATTTTCTTTGGTAAGATCTGTTAGAATATTGCCAGAATGTGAAGTAATTGATTTCTACGATTGCACTAGCTTTTAATTAGGACAGCCTAATATATCTCTTAACAATAGTAAGGATAGCTTGGATATTTTCTCTTACTAATTGTCGAAATTAAATTATTTATTTCAGGTCCTTTGGTTTTAGCTGCTGTGATTAATACCAATTAAAGTGTGCTGGAAATAAAATGTCCCTTCTTCAAGATTGGCTATAGATGTTAAATGCCTGTGGCCTGGATACTATCCCTAAACAGAAGGAAAATATGCAAAGTCACTTCTGTGTTCCTGTAAGCCAAATCACCTGTTTCTTCTCTTTGGAAGAACATTTAGATGACCTAAAACATTAGGTTATTGTCTGCACTCAATTGACCTTTCAGTTAAAGGCAAAGTATTCAGTTAAAAGTACCTTTATGGTTTTATGGTAGGTTAGCCTACCATAGCCTGCCTCAGGAAAATTTAGGTAAATATCTAGGCCTTGCATGGAGGAAGATATTGCATGGAGGAATCACTTTCTGTACTATTGAGTGTGTATACCTATGTTAAAAGAAGAAAATTAGATATAGCCCTGTTTTTAATTGGGATATCAAATATGTACAACCATAACAATGCTTATAAATTCCTATATCTTTTATACCATAAACAAAACCAATCTAAATTACTAATTCAGTGTGGCTGGTATTTCACTGAAACTAAATGTCCAATAAGTTGAGTATATGGTAGCAAGTTGTTCGAGTGCAGGGGCATTTTGAGTTTGACAAGTTAACTATCTCATGTGCCATGTGATGATTAAATTCTCAGAGCTCTGAGGTTATTTAACTCTCTAGAGTCACAGATAAATTTAGTGTGTGTGTGTGTGTGTGTGTGTGTGTGTGTGTGTGTGTGTGTGTGTGTGTGTATTGCTGGGAATTGAACCCAGGGGCATTCTACCTCTGAACTATACCCCAACTTGTATATATATATTTTTTAATTGGAAATAGGATCTTGCTAAGTTACGGAGAGTTTTGCTAGATTGCTGAGGCTGGCTTTGAGTCTGCTATTCTCTTGTCTCAGCTTCCCAAGTACTGGGATTCTAAGTGTGCTCCCCCAGGCCTGGCTGATATGATAAATTTACATTTAAATTCAGCTGCCTTTTTGGGGGGGAGGGGGCGGTCTTGGGATTAAACTCGAGGCATTCTAGCCCTGAATTACACCACTCCTGGCCTTTTTTATTTTTATGTATTTATTTTTGCGGTACTGGGGATGGAACCCAGGGGCATTCTACCTCCGAGCTACATCCCCAGCCCTAATTTTTATTCTTTATTTTGAAACGGAGTCTCACTAAGTTGCAGAAGGCCTCACTGAGTAGCTGAGGCTGGCCACAAACCTGGATCCTCCTGTCTCAGCCTTCCAAGTACTAGGATTACAAGCATGTGCCACCACTCCCGGCCTTTTTTATTTTTGAAACAGGTTCTCACTAAGTTACCACACATAAGCCTCAAACCTACAATCCTCTTGTCTCAGCCTCCCAAGTACTGGGATTACACCTTCCCCAGTTGTATTCTTTTTTTTTTTTTTTTTTTGCAGTACTGGGGATTGAACTCAGGGGCATTCTACCTCCGAGCTATACCCCCAGCCCTATTTTTTATTCTTTATTTTGAAAAATGTCTCACTAAGTTGTGGAGTGTCTCACTAGGTAGCTGAGGCTGTCCACGAACCCGGATCCTCCGGTCTCAGCCTCCTGAATGCTGGGATTACAAGTGTGCGCCACCACACCCGGCTCCCAGTTGTATTCTTTGTGTATGTGTGGTTCTGGAGATTGAATCTAGGGGCATTCTACATCCCTAGTTCTTTTTTTATTTTTTGTTTTTGAAATAGGGTCTTGCTAGGTTGCTGAGAGTCTTTCTAAGTTGCTGTCCTGGAACCTACAAACCTCCTTTCTCAGCCACCACAGGTGTGTGTGCCACCATACCTGGCTTCAGCTGAATTCTTTAATTATTATCCTGGATAGTTGGACTAGCCTTAATCTCTGTCAGATGAAAGCTTAGACATAGAAGCCCCCTTTAACACTACTTAGATAAGAAATGGTAATTCATATGCCCAAATGTACTTATGTTTTTCTTTTAGATTATCACTGAAATGAAAATAAAATGTTTAAAGGTTTTTAGAAGAATTCCTAAAAGGGAATTCTTTCGGGTCCTGTAAGTGAGAATAGGAAGGTGGGAACTTAAATCATTGTAACTTCAGTATGAGTAGCTTAAGCTCAGAGCCCCTGCCTTACATCTATATCTCTTTTCCCATGGCACCTAACATAATGCTTGGCATTATTCAGAAATTGCTAGTTGACTGAATCTTCCTCAAAACTTTTGTGTTGCAACCATTACCAAAGTACGATTCAATCTAAATGGCAAAGAAAAAAAAAGATGGCTAGGCTACGGTAATACTGTATAAAAAGTTTAGTTTTGTTCAAAAACTAAACTTGAACAAAACTAATGGGGTATGTATGTTATATATGTGTATGTACACACATAGAGTTTTAAAGTTTATTTTAGAACTTCAGTAGCAAGTTTTCTAGAGGTTATAATCATCATTCTAAGTGAAGATATCTTGGAAAGGGCAACTAAAGTAGAATTTAACTAAAATTTTTGCCAGTTAGGAGATAAATTTTGTGCATAGTAGAAGGGAACTCTTAAATTATGGCCTTGTACAGCATAACAAAAGTTTAGTATAAAACCTCCATTCCTACTCTTGTTCCAAATTCTTTCAAAGGTAACCCAGGGTTTTGTGATGGAGATGAACCAAGTGTCAAGTGTTGGCTCTTGATAATATCTGACTGGGTGACCTTGAATAAGTTCTGTAACCTATGGAGGTCTGCACATTGGGGATAATGGTTCCTCATTTGCACATTGGAAGCAAGTTATCCACCCTATTTGTCACAGGAAGTCCAACCTCATCAGTCTGGCATTTAAGATTGTATTTTCTTTTGTAACTTCTCTTTATGCCCACATAATTCTAGCAAGCCAAACTTTTCTTGGTGCTTACTTCATCCTTAGAACCTTCCTGCTCAAGTCTGTGTGAAATCCTAGGACTTTGGCATACCTTGCAGCATCTAGCACAGGGGCTTGTCTAAAGCACATGAGGTTTTGTGGAATTTTTAATGTCAATATTTGGTTACATGTGACAGGAAAATGAAAATAATGATAGTTTGAGCCAGACATGGTGGCACATGCTTGTAATCCCAGCATTCGGGAGGCTGAGACCAGAGGATCCAGGTTCGCAGCCAGCCTCAGCTACATAGTGAGGCACTCCGCAACTTAGTGAGACTCGGTTTCAAAATAAAGAATAAAAAACAGGGCTGGGGGTGTAAAGAATAAAAAACAGGGCTGGGGGTGTAGCTCGGAGGTAGAATGCCCCTGAGTTCAATCCCCAGTACCGCAAAAAAAAAAAAAAAGAAAATAATGATAGTTTAAAGAAGGCAGGAGTTATTTCTCATGCCAGAGAAGCCCGAAAGGCTACCCCAGGGCTGGGAGAGTGTTGCTAGGTATTAAGGACTCATCCTTCAGTGTTGCTGCTCTACCTTTCTTAATACATCACCTCATGATCCAATATGGCTGTCCAAGTTTTTGCTCAGTCAGCAGAAAAGACAAAGGGCAAAGGAGGTATTCTTTCCCTTGAGGGCAGCTTCTTGGAAGTCACCTATGACACTTGTTTATTATATTTTCTTGCTAGAAATTGGTCACATGGTCATATCTAGTTACAAGGGAGGCTGGGATATAACTGGGCATATTGACAAAATTGATAGGGGAGAGTGGATATTAACGTACCCATATACAGTAATGTGCCACAAACCACATTTTGGTTAACATTGACATATATTGTAAGAAGTAAAAACCATCTTTTCTGTCAAAGTAGCAAACTACATAGAAATGTACTCTTTTCATTTTGTAGCTGTAACCTGTTACTTTGTTGTAATGATAACATGTAATCTGTGTGCTCCACTCCCTGAATTTTTCCAGAAGTCAACCATCTTAGTTTAGTCATCCATCTTAGCTCCTAAATGTTCTTGTTTTAACCACTGTCTGTCTTGAAAAGTAGCCAGTAGCACAGAGTTGTGAACCCAAGCCCTCCCTAAATCAGGATGAGGGGCAGGATCTCCTTAGGGATAAAAGCCAAGCAGACTGCCTCCTCTGTGTGCTTGCTAACTGGACTTTGTTGGTTGCACACCCTTCTGCAGAAGTAAATTGTCTTGTCAAGTTACTTTCGTTTTTGTGCTCTTTATTTGCAGTTTCCTTAGAAAGTGTTTTTAACAATATGATAGTGGTCCCATAAGATTATATCTTTTAGTGGCATAGTTTCTCTTAGTTTGTGTAGGCATTCTGTGTGGTATTTGTGCAGTGACAAAACTGCCTAATATAACACATTTCTCTCAACATATCTTGTCCTTAAATGATACATGACTACTTTCATATATCTGCAGTAAATGGTAGATATAAATTGCATTTTTCTAGTTTTAAAACAATTGCAGCTTTTTTCTCTCTCACTTTGTGTGTGTGTGTGTGTGTGTGTGTGTGT
>PVLC010045677.1:0-11714 GCA_004027655.1 Graphiurus murinus | reverse complement strand
CTTGTACATACTATATTTTTAAAAGCATAGTTTTCTAATCATTCAAAACTATGGCTATAGGAGGTATAAACCTAGATCCAATTTCCTGTGTGTATTAATTCTTGGTCTTACATTAAAAGACTATTAAGCAAAATGCCTGGTGTTTATCCAAAAATACTTTCTTTCAAGCTAAAGCAGATTTGGGGAAAATTCTGGCCTGGTTTCACAGACTGAATCCTTTTTCCCAAGTCAAAAAGCAATGCTGCTTTTGACTGCCACTAGAGGTAACAGAGAAAGAATTTAAAAAGGAGTCTACCTTCAAATGAACTTCAGACTTTTTATGTATTGTGAGATGTTTCTAACCATGTGAGTATTTTGACAGATACACTTGGGGCATTTAAAAGGGCTTTCATTGTCTGGTTCTAAATTCTTACAGTTTAAGCCAAGAAAAACATGCAAGAAGGATAAAATTGCTATTTTCCTTCAGGAAATAGGGGACACAGTATCCTCCATACATTCAAATTGGTTTCTTTGTCTTTTATTTTTTTTAGTACTCCTAAAGCTTATGGAAACTAAGGATCAGAAATATCACTTCTCTCTTCTAGAGCATCATAAAGTCCCCAGTAAGGAAAGATTCCCATGTGATCAAAGGGAAAATTAAACAATTATATTTAAAATTGATTTTTGCAATGCTCTAGTGTTGTAGTTCCATATTGTCTTCCAAACTCTTGACAAACGAAGAACCAAAGTGTTAAATGAATTCCCCAATAACCTTCCAGTGGCTTAGAAAATATATACCTCAGCCTCCCCAGCACCTGTATTAGAACCCCCAAGTTCTAAGTATTAATTTACTCATCCATACTGCTCACCTCCCTAATCAAATCTTCAAGGGGTGCTACTTGTCCTTAATTTGAAACTAGAAGTGAACTGGTCCAAGAACAGCTGTAGATGGTGACATATTTGTAGTTGCTATTTGTTGTCAAGAGAAAATCAAAGCTGGCATTCCCCTTTCCACCCAATAATGGGCAGCCACTCTCAGAGCCTGAATTGTCCATTAGATTCTCAATTTCCTCTCAGAATTTAACGCAGCCTCGAGAGGTAATATATTCAGTTGCTAGCATCTCAGCATGGTTTTTCCCATGCCCTCTGAAAGAGATGAAATGTGGGGCTCCTCAAGAGCACTAGGGGGTTTTCTTGAGGAGGACTAGGGATACAGAAAGTACTCCAAGAGGGCAGTGGGGACGCCGCAACAAGGCACGGGGAGATAAGCATCCCTCCCGAACATTGTTCCCGCAAAATGTACAAAGGCAAAAATCATGGAAGGTGAGGCTCCAGCTAAAGGAGGCATTTCTTTTTCATCCTGGAATTTTATGCTGGCTGCTAAGCCACAGCCAGAGCATCATCGGTGTCCTCTAGGTTCCTGCCTGCATCCTAGTGCTGAGGATGCTGCAGATACTGCTGCCTCAGCTATGCCCGTACTCCATCGAGCTTTGCTGTTGTCATGCACCCGGCTGGCTTCCAAGTGCCATTATTTCATCTCTGGGCCTGAGACCTTTCCCTGGCAGCTGAGGTCTTCTCAGCCAGCACCAGGAATTAACATTTTCCCTCACACCCCCAGGCAGCCCTTGAACAGAGGCTGGTAGAAATCAGTGCATAAATCCCCCAGCTACTTCACATTCGGAGCTTCCCACATACCCCAGCAGACCGAGCTCCAAATACCCAGACTATTATTGCTTCACAGTGCAGTCTTTATTGGCTGCCTTCCTTCTCCACTCCCCTTCCCCTTGGTGTTTCCTGGGATCACCTCCAAGTAAACATGGGCTTGTCTCAGAGTTTGCTTCTGGGGAAAACAAAAATGGTTGGCACAGCTATTTGTAATCAAAATCTCTTTCCTGCCTAAGTGACTGCAGGCTTTACATTTCTAAAGTCTCACTCTGTCAGAGTGCTAGATCACCCTTTCAAGAAAGTATCAGCCAGAGGCTGGGTGTGGTGGCACACGCTTGTAATCCCAGTACTTGAGAGGCTGAGATAGGAGGATCACAGGTTCGTGGCCAGCCTCAGCTACTTAGTGAGGCCCTCCGCAACTTAGTGAGACCCTGTTTCAAAATGAAGAATAAAACATAGGGCTGGGGGTGTAGCTCAGAGGTAAAATCTATGGTTCAAAAAAAGAAAGGAAGAAAAAGAGAGAGAGAAGGAGGGAGGGGGGGAGGAAGGGCGCGAGAGAGGGAGGAAGAAAGGATAGATGTAACATATGTATCATTAGAATTTTGTTGTTGTTGTACCAGGAATTAACCACAGGTGATAGTCTACCTCCAAGCTATACCCCCAACCCTTTTTTATTTTATTTATTTATTTGCTTGTTTATTTATTTATTTTCAGTACTGGGGATTGAACCCAAGGACATCCTACCTTCCAGCTCCAGCCTGAGCTCTATTTGTTTTTTTGGTTTTTTTTTTTTAAATAGGGTCTCCCTAAGTTTCTGAGGGCCTCACTGAGTTGCTGAGGCTGTCCTCAAACCTATGATACTCCTGTCTCGGCCTACCAAGTATGGAATTACAAGCATACACTACCATACCCTACTTATTTTTTATTTTTTAACAAAATTTTGCTAAATTTCTGAGACTGGCCTCGAACCTGCAATCCTTCTGCCTCAGTCTTCGAAGTACTGGGATTACGAGTGTGGGCCACCATACCTGGCTTTAATTTTTAGTTTGAAACAGGGTTTCCCTGAGTTGCTGAAGGTCTAAATTGCTGGGGTTGGCCTCTAACCTGAGATCCTCTTGTCTCAGCCTCATAAGTAGTGGGATAACAGACCTGTGCCGAAGGGAAATGAATTTATATGAAAATTCATGACAAGCAGTTAAGGCCGAGGCAAAAGTGAAGTTTGAAGTTTTGGATATGTATTGAATAGACAAAAAAATTTTTTTTGTATATTAAAATAGACAAAAGAGCTGGGCAGGTTCAAGACCAGCCTCAGCAGATGCACACACACACACACACACAAACACACACACAACATGACAATATATCCCTACACAAGTATTTACACATGTATTTAGAGCAACTAAAGTGCTGGCAAGGACAGAGAAACAGGGTCACTTGCTTGTTGTTGGTGGGAATGTAAAATGGCCTCGCAACCCTCAAATAATGTATTATTCTGTGTCTGAACTACTTCAGTGCTGGGAGACTTAACCTGCATTACTATACACAGCTACAGTTTGTTCATTTTTATTATTTTATAATATTTCTTGTATGAATATAGCACAATTTATGTTTTATTATGTTTGAAGAATGTTGGAATGTTAATGAAAATAATATTTAAAATTCTTATTTATTTATTTGTTATCATTATTGTTCTTTTATTAAATTGTAGTTATTCTGCTGTAGTGACTAATTACATACTTAATTTGCATATCTCTGACTCCAAAGGAGATTGAACACCTTTTCATGCTGATTAGTCATCTTTATGTCATTTTTTTATGAAACACCTGTTCAGTTCTCTTGTTTATTTTCTGCAGCGCTACCATCCATTGCTTATTGATTTGTCAATGTTGAGTGTCTTCTCCCATTCTGTGAACTGCATTTTCTTTTCTGATTAATTTATTTTAATATACTTTTATTGATGCATTACAACCATGTATCATATAGAGGTTTAGAGTGACAGAAACATACGTATATGGCACAGAGTGTGTTTTCCTCAGGATCCTGCCATACCCCTTCACCCTCCCTATTCATAATATTGAAATTGGTTTAGATAGCTTCACTAACATACATAGGATTGTTTGAACTGTTTTCTTTAAGCCTCGCCTTTCCCATCCCCACCTCCCTCGAAATCTCCTTCCACTATTCTACTAGTCGCTCCTCATTTATCTGAAGTCTCTTTTGTTTCCAAATTTCCTTCTAGCCTCCACATGTGAGAGAAAACATATGACCCATCACTTTCTGAGAATGACTAATCTCACTTAGCATAGTATTCTCTAGTTCCCTCAATTTTCCTGCAAATGGCATAATTTTTTTTATCTCTATGGCTAAGCAAAATTTCATTGTGTCTGTATATACCACAGTTTCATAACCCATTCATCTGTTGATGGATGCCTAGGTTGCTTCCATAGTTTGGCTATTATAAATTGCACTGCTATAGACATGGAGATCATGTATCACTAGAATATTCTGACTTCAATTCCTTTGGAAAGATACCCAGGAATAGTATTGCATTTTCTCTTAATGTGTTTGGGTGAACCTTTTCTTTAGACCATGCAGAGAAATATCCTATCTGAAGGGAAAAGAAAGGCCAATGGACTATCTTGTTTCTATAACAATGATGTAGTTTTGGAAGAAGAATGAAGTCCAAGAGTACAAATGCTCCCAGCACAGCTTCAGGATACTGGGGCACCAGCAAACATTGCCCTCAAATTGTGGGTGGGATGAGGAACCCACAGCAGGCACTTAACCACTCAGGACACAGATCATGTTCAGCAGAAACCGAAGCACATAAGAGATCACTTTTGAACACTATTGAGATCCTATCTTTGCATTTAACCTTCTGCATCCAGGGATCCCACAAATAAAATGAGAAGGACTGAGACTGCTGTGGTAAACTGCAAAGAGAGTTGGAAAGATTCTATTTTTAGTGTTGATGGTGCTGGGATATTGTAGCCTGGGAAGCAAACAGGGGGAGTAAAGAATAAAATATTCCCTGGGCTTCAGAGTTACAGATCTCCTGATGGAGAGAGATCTTTTGTACTGTGATAAGTAGCATCTTGGTGCTTTTTATCACCTGTTGTCTCAGCACTCTGACTGCTATAACCCAAAGAACTGAGTATGCAACCTAGAGGAAGGAAGATGTATTTGCTCATGGTCCCTTGGAGATTTTTGGATTCAGTCCATGTGAGGCCAAGGACTGCAGCTCTCAGACCATGGTGCTGGGAAGTAGAGAGAGAAAGATAACAAGGGTATACTCTTCACATCATGGAGGCAGGAACAAGAGAATCAGTAGGGGGCATAGAAACTAGTATAGAATCCCCAAGCCTGCATCTCCAGGGACCCCTCCTTAGCAACCAAGCCCTGCTTCCAATATTGCTACCTTGGTTCAGTGAGTGCTAAGGAGACATTCCAAATCCAGACTATTATACCTATGATAGGTGAGCCAAGAGAGGAAGCAGCCAATGTTAACTGACAACATGGAGAACATGTCCAATCAGAAGGGACCACACTTGCCAGGTGTGGTGGTACATTCCTGTAATCCTAGTACTTGGGAGGCTGAGATAGGAGGATGACAGCCTCAGCAAATTAGTGAGGCCCTCAGCCACTTAATGAGACCCTGTTTCAAAAAATAATATAGGATTGGGAGCGAAGCTCAGAGGTAGAACACCTCAAGTTTCCCCAGTAACACACACACACACACACACACACACACACACACACACACACGACCACAACATTGTGTTGGGAAATAATAGATACCAATGACTCTGGGAGAAGAGAAGAAGACTCTAAATCAAAGCTCAAATTTCTTGATTCAGAGTGCTCTTTGTTTCTCAGAAATGCTTCAAGGTATCTCTAGAAATACCTAAGTGTAGTTCAGTTTATTAATTAGTTACCTCCAAACAACTTAAAAGATACATATGCTTTAACAGCTTAATAGAGTCGATCCTCATAGATTACCTATTTGTGAAAAAAACAAAGTATCTGTAACTCCAAAATCCACCCTCAAGGTGCTTTTGCAAGTCATTCAGGGACACGCACAGAGCAATGACAATCCTGAGTCCCCTGATGCATGGTCCCAGCTCAAGTCAAACCAGGGGACGGATAGATGTTCTTGCTAAAACTCCCATCCTGCAAGCAAGTGTCCTTCTGTGGTTTGTCTAATGCCACATTTCTCTTACTTTTGTGCTTTTTTTGTAGGTGAACTCACTGTTTAAATTGGCCTCTAAGAAGAGTAAGTGCAGTCTAGTGTTCTTAAGTGCAGGAAGGCTGTGCTGCACCTCAGGAAGGCTGTGCTGCACCTCATGGAGAAAATACACATGTTAGATACTCTAAGCCTTGTGAGTTACAGTGCTGATGGCCAAGAGTAGTTCAGTGTAAATGAGCAATATATATTAAATAAGATACTGTAAATAGAGACTCATGCAAAACAAGGGCGTATATTGAATGATTGACAAAAATGTATCCTGTATTTCCTTTAGTAGTAATCAATCCCCTATTTCTTTTAGTAGCAATGGCTCAGTATTCACTAATTTAGTGTTCAAGGAGACATTATAGAATACAACTACCTTAAATAATGAACATTAACTATAACTACTTAAAAGAAAATATATAGAAAGTGGAGGGTAGAAATACTTTAATTTCATTCATAAATACTCCAAATTGTAAATACTCCAAGATAATGTGCATTATTTTGCACGTTATTGTTAAGCACTGTATAACTTCCCAAACTTGGAATCAGACTGAACTCCACCAGTTGTATTTCTGGTTCTATTTAGATTTTCACATCATGCTTTTAACCACAGTAACTCCTGGATACACAATTTCAAGGAGGTATGACATCATTAGTAAAAATACTGCCCATCTAAGGTTGAGGCTGTCAAACTACATTATCTCACAGATAGATCAAGTCTTCTCCACTTCTCTGGGGAGTTTAAAATATTCTGCAGCATCTCGAGGAGTTTGCTGTAATACAGTGGGCACCTCAGCATACCATTTGGGAGCTACAATCTAATTAAAGAAAAAACAAACAAACAAAAAGTGGGTGGAACTGAATACTTTGCTTACAATATGGAAAGAAATTGCATATTTATGAGAAAAAGCAAAAAGAATCATGGCTGGAAAATGGGTTTTGAACTAGCAGATAACAACTTTGAATACACCTTTGTGTGAGTCAGATTTTTTTTCCCCTGTAACAAATGCCTGAGGGGGAAAAGAAAATCAACATCTAAGGAAGAAAAGTTTATTTTGATGCAGAGTTTCAGCTGTTTCGGTTTCTGGTCTCTTGGCCCTGTTGTGGGAAGGCAGAAGCACATGGGGAAGGAAATCTGCTCATCTCATGGAGATCAAGAAGCAAAAAGAGAGAGGAAGAGGCCAGAGTTCCAAAATCCCCTTCCAAGGCACAACCCCAATGACCTAACTTTCTCTCAGTAGACTTCACCTACTGAGGGTCCCACTTCCTCCCAAGAGTGCCATTGGCCCTTGTCAGACACATGCAAACCTCAGCTTCCTTTAAAAAGTTCTCAGTTTTTATTCTGAAAGTAATAGTGAGCAAAACAAGAATTTAAAGAGAGAGTGGACTGACCAATCTGTACATCCATGTGTTTATGTGATATGTGGGTATTCTATACTTAGAAATAAACCGTGTGTGTGTGTGTGTGTGTGTGTGTGTGTGTGTGTGTGTGTGTGTGTTGTTTTTTTGTTTGGGGGGATGTTTTGTTTTTATTTTTAAGAGCACAGTATGGTGGCTATGAAAGGTGAGTTGAACTGAGCAAAAAATTGAAGGGAAGTAGATAAGAACATAGAATAATTTCAGTGTAAGATAATAAGAACCTGACCCAAAGCAGTAGAAGAGGGAAGGAGTATTTCCAAGAGATGGTGCAAAGCTAGGATTTGAAGGATGTAACTGGGTAGGAGTGGTAAAGAGATAGGTGTCTATCCTTGGGCTCCCGGCTTCCTAGCTTGGGCGACTAAGCAGAAGGTGACACATTTGACCAAGTTTATCTTGACTGGCCTTCATTCTTGTTGGCTGAGAAGGATAATTAAAACTCAGCTTCCATGCCTGTGCCAGATCATCCTTAGCACTGCCGGGGTTGCACACTACTCACTCTTGTCTCTGATTCATTTTTCTGTCTGTGCCAAACCATCTTTGGTACTGCTGCCCTGAAATACTGTTGCCTTTAGAACTCAGGACTTCATTCTACTCTTACAAACTACAGGGAACCCCCCAAATACTTTTATTTCTGTGGCCCATATCTATCGATAGTTACCACATTTGAGATTAAGACTGGGGAACTTGAAACATATTTAACATAAAAATCATAACAAATGATGACACGGCGCCCTAATTCACAGATGCCTGAGGACACGTAGCTATGCTTTTCAAACACCTAGGGAGATGGACTGGATTGCTTTGTATTTTTGCAAGCCACTTTAATGCCTCACTTAAAAGTCAGGTGGATTCTGAGAGCTGCTTCTGCAAGCAATGTCCAGGATGTCACATGCCACACGGCCAGGAGAAAACCGCACCGTGTACTCACTAGAGAAAGAGAGGAAAGCGCCAAGTAACTAACATCTAGCATTACAGGACTGTGCCCTGGTCCATAGTGGATATGTCCAAGACCCCCAGTGGACCCCTAAAACTATTCATAGTTACAAACTCTGTAGATGGTGGGGGAGAGGAGGTTTGCTTTTTGATTTTTGGTACTAGAAGTTGAACCCAGAGGCATTCTACTTCTGAGCTATACCCCCAGCCTTATTTTATTTTATTTTTTTTTGTTTTGAAACAGGGTCTCCCTATGTTGCTGAGGCTGGCCTTGGACCTGAAATCGCTGTGTCTCAGCTTCCCAAATACCGAGATTACAGGCATGCACCACCACACCCAGTTTATAGTTTTGGCTTTTCTTTTTTTCCCCCTATACATACATATGTATGGTAAAGTTAAACTTGTAAGTTAGACACAGTTTTATTAATAGCAAGTAATAATAAAAACAGACCAATTATAAAAATATACTGTAATAAAATTTATTTAAAACATATAAATTGGGGTTTTTCTAATTGTTTAATTAATATGTTGGGACTCGAGGTTGACTCCGCGTAACTGAGGCTTCAGAAAATGAAACTGCAAATAAGGGAGATGTCCGTGTATAAAAATATTACTCGTTACTTTAAGAACTCTTTCTGACCCTCTAGGCCTCTGGACCACACTTAGAAGCCTTTTGTTCTCTCATTTGGAGAGATTCTTGTGGAAAGCAATTATGTGCATGCAGATAACCCAAGCTGACATCTTCAAATTATTCATCAAAGAGTGTTTCTATGTATATGTTATTATTATTATTATTATTATTATTATTATTATTATTATTATTTTAAGTAAAATCATGTCAGATGTCATGACACATACCTGTGATCCCAGTTACTTATGAGTCTAAGGCAGGAGGATCACAAATTTGAGGCTAGTCTGGGCAACTTAGTGAGACTCTGTCTCAAAATAAAATAATATTTTTTTAAAGAGTTGGGCATGTATTTCAGTGAGTCCCTGGGTTCAATCCTCAACACCACCTACAAAGAGTAAAGATAGAATCATGAATGTGTATTTTTCCTTTTATCACTTCTCAGTGACTTAATAGATAGGAGCATCCTTTACAATCCCTATAAACTAGAAAGAAAAAAGGTAAATGTTTTAAAGGGCCATCCTTTTCAGAACAAATTATTCATGGTATCTCATCAAATACGGCCACAGCAAATTGCAGCTGAACTAAAAAGGCAGAAGAGATTGATTCTGTCCCCATCCCTCTAGCATTTTTACATGTCAAAGGATAATTGATTTCCTTTAGCCACGTCACTCAAAAACTTAAAAAAAAATTTCTTGCATGTAATATGATGCAGTTAACTTTGGCGATTATTTTTTCGCTTTTGCTGATCTTTGAATTTAGAAAGGTATGGATATCTGAATTGTGCTATTTAATATATAACTTAGGATCAATCTCAATCGTGTAAGAATACTCTTGGGAAGAATGTATTGATTTTAAACAGTGTTAGATGAGACCCAGAAATATGTTCAGAAGAATAAGTTGAGTTGAACAAGAGAAATATCAGACAACGTTAGTGTAGGGCTTTTTTTTTTTTTTTTTTTTTTAATGTGATCCAAAGTTACCACTTTGTATTCATGCTTTTGAAGTCTCTTAAATTAGTGCCATTATTATCCATTAGTTTCTATAACTAAGCTATTTTGTATCATTTCTATCATTGACTGGAAAAAAATTTAAATTGCTGTAGGATTTAGACTTCTGAAACGGAATGGCGTTTCCTACTCTGCAGTAATTGTGTGTCAGTACAAGCTGCTTCACCTTGGAATGATTAGTGTTTTGTGAGAGTGTCTACGAAATTGCTGGGCTAATCAAGGGAAAAATTACCTAGCAGTTGAGGTAGGTTTTAATTAATTACATTGCTTGCTTGTTAGGGAGAGGTCTTAGAGAAGATAATCAAAGAAACATCACATATGGGCTGTTTGTTCTCTTAGGACTATTTTTAAAAACGGAAATGTCTCGATTAGCCTTCAGTCCATCTACAAATCTTCCCAGGATGTCCTTCTGGTTATTTTCTGATCAGCTTCCCTTCTGCCTGTGTGAGAATAAACAAAGAGCACACAAATAAGGACAAGCAAAATCTACTTCAGCAGAGCTTGCTACAGCAAAGGAGTCAGCTACTAACACTCGCCTGGCAGAGACTCAAAGGCAGGTAGGAAAGTGGGGCTGCTTCAAGCAGGAAGAAAGGATGGCTTCCGGTGATTGGAGCCCGTTGGCTGGAGAAGCTACAGGTAGGCTCTCCAGAAATGAGATCTCCTATGTGGATGGTCAGGAGAGCATATTTGGTTCATTACCCACCTGGAAAAAAGTAAATGGTAGTGAGAGCAAGTGTCTGCCCCTTCATGAACCTCAGTTATCTCTACATCCTAGAACCAAACCTGGCAAATCAATGGCACTCAATAAATAGTTACAGAAGGAATGGGGTAGGAATCAGCATATTGCTCAGCAGAAATTGCCCTCTGTAGCTACATTTCCTTATTTACAAAATGGGCTTCCTCCCACTCTTCTAATATTATCTACTGTTCACTGAGTGAATGTCAATGCTCAATTGGGGCTGGCACTTTGAAGTCACTGTCTCTTTAATCATTTGAACAACCATAGTACATGAAATTATTATTCTTATTTTACAGATAAGGGAATGATTTCAGATTTTTGTGGTGGTTTTTGTTTTTCCTTTACTAGAGATTGAACCCAGGGGTATTCTACCTCTTAGCAATCTCCCAGTTGGTTTTATTTATTTTGAAACATGGTCTTCCTAAGTTGTTGAGGCTCTCACTAAGTAGCAGAGGCTGGCCTTGAATCTTTGATCCTTCTAACTCAGCCTCCCAAGAACTAGGTGTGTACCATCACAACCAGCCGAGAGTTATTCTCTTTTCCAGGTTACTTTATTGCCTGGTGTGGCCAAGAGACAATTTGCACTTATTTATTTATTTGTTTGTTTATTTACTGTGGTACCAGGGACTGAACCTAAGGACATTCTACCTGAGAGCTATACTCCCAGCCAAATTTTATTTTTTTTGTTTTGAAACAGAGTCCCACTAGGTTGCTGAGAATCTCACTGTGTTGCTGAAGCTATCCTTGAGCCTTTCTCAACCTCCTAAGTCCTGGGATTACAGGTATGTCCCACCACACCCTACTGCAACTTGCTTTCTTACCCTTTCAGTAGGGTGACAAAGACACTGGTATCAAAACTTGTTATAAGCCAGGTGTGTTGTTGCACACCTATAATCCAAGTACACTGGAGGATGAAACAGGAGGATCACAGGTTCAAGGACAGCCTCAGCAACATAGGGAGACTCTCAAGCAACATAGTGAGACCCTGTTTCCAAACAAAATTTTAAAAGAGTTGGGGATATAGCTCAGAGGTAGAATGCCCCTAGGTTCAATCCCCAGTATCACAAACACACACACACACACACACACACACACACACACACACACACA
>PVLC010045676.1:0-11713 GCA_004027655.1 Graphiurus murinus | reverse complement strand
AAAAAAAAAAAAAAAAAAAAAAAAAAAAAAGAGATTTGTTTTGTTTTTAGAAGAATATTAAAAAGCAAAACAGAAAGAGTAGGAAATACAAGTAGTGTAAGGAAGCATTGAAGAGCCTTTGGATATTTTTTCAGTAAGCAGCAGAGTAGCATTTTTTCTGAGTGTGCTTTAGCAAAGTTTATCTCATGTCATATGAAGAAGACTGACAAAGGAAAGATGCAGACCACCTTGAGTCTCTTTTGTAGTTAAAATTTAACAAAAAAGAAAGGAAGGATGATTATTTTTGAAGAAGTTACTTTAAACTTTCTTTAAAGATGTAACTCTGACCCTCATATTTGTAATCCTCAGGTAGGTGGAGGAGGAGATGTAAATGAGGAAACAGGCTCTAGTCATTGTGCCTGAAAAATCAGAATCAGGAATAGGATGCAAAATGTTAAATTAGTAGAAGAAAACATTTTAGAAATGTTTGTTTTGCTTTCCACGCATTCAGACCTTATGAAGCTAGAAAGAACCCTGGACAGTGAATTGGCAAATTAGGATTTAAGAATTGGCTCTGTGAAGAACTATGTAATCAATTGCATAAACTACTTCAATTTTCCTGATTTCAGTATTTTTAGGGAAAGGAAGTGGTGGATGTATTGGTAGTTATATTTCTTCCAACTCTGACATAGAGTCTCTTTAAGGAAGGTGGTAAGTTCCCGCTCACTTTAGAATATTTGTTGTTTCATCCCTTGCTCGCTGCTTATGCGATATTAACAAAATTAAACATTTGAATAAAAATAAACTCTTAAGAGTTTCCCCACCCTATCATCTAGTCATCTGATGTGTTTGTAGAACTTATATGGTATCCAGAGTCACAGATGCTACAAGTATAAATGAATGTGTTGTAATCACAGCTGAATAAGGGAGATGGAGTAAGAGTCACAGTTTAAAATCAAATGCAATTTCAGAAAAGTATAAAGTTAATAAGAAGAGAAAATGGGGAAGGAGATGGCTAGTGCAGGTATAAGAAAGAGGAGGGTGGATGTAAGCAGCCGCAGGCAGGCGGCGAACAGGTGCAGTAGAGGAGGTGCAAATATGAATGATCTGTTATGGAAAGTTCACATCCAGGCTCTGTTTCTGGCCTGTTACTGAAGAGGATCAGCTTCACGGAGTGAAGAAAATCAGAAGTGATTGCTAATAACTAGCAGTTTAAGAGAGGTTAACGGTAATGGAAGAGAAAAAGGTGACTTGGGTTTAAGTGCTATCTTCATAAGTCTTGTTTTAAAAACAGTGAACAAATCATCTGCCATAGCAGCTAAAAAGAGGCAAGGTGCAGCAAACTGTGGCCTGAGTGTCAAATCTAGCTGATGTTTGGCTTTGGAAATAAGCTTTTGTTGGAACACAGTCATGCCCACTTGTATACAGATGTCTCTGGTGGTTTGCTGGCTACAATGGAAAAGTTAAGTAGTTGTGACAGAGGCAGCATGGCTCCACAAACTGGAAATACCTACTATGTGGACTTTAATCAAAGAATATTTTTACCTATGTTCTAGAGGTTTTCTAGCATGTGTTCTAGAAAATTCTCAGCTTGTGAAATCAGATAGTGTGAAAATAATTTTTCTCCTACCCACTAACTCTGTGGTCTTGTACTAGACATTTGCACTGTTCAATTGACCTATAGTTTTCTTTATGTATAAAATGAGTATAATGATTATCTTCTCTAACAGAGTTGCTGCTAGGACCAATTAAATAAGGCTAAGCACTCTAAACACCACCATTCTTGCTTTTCATACCGATGACTGTAGTGACTGTCAGTACATATTTTTATGACCAGCAGGTACTACATGGTCTTCAAACAACAAACTTCACAGATGTGTGCAGTAGTTTGAAATTGAATGCCTTGTATCATCTTGTCTTAAAATCTGTTACAGGCCTATTAAAATGATACAAGTTGTGCTGAAATGTTTAGTTTTCTGTGAGATTGTTTTTTTGGTTTTAACTCAGTTTTCTCCATACACTAGGACCCAGATGGAAATCCACATTGCTGAGGCAGTGATAATCTAGCTTGAAACTATACTATGAATTACTTTTCCATTCTGAATATAAAGTGTAATATGGAATCATATATATATACATATATATGGTAATATTTGCAGAAATAACATAACAGAAGCTAGGAAATTTCCTTGCATAAAGAATTAAGAAACCAAGGGGGAGAAATTCACTCCAAGAGAAGGGAGAGCTATCAGTGACCAACTTGATTCCATATATCTTCACTTCAATAGATGACAGATTTTAGGGTGAAGCTGGTCATGCCTTTGCCTCCTTGCACTATTTTAACTTTTATAGAATTTCAAATGGGGATTTTCATATACATTTTTGTTTTTTCATACTGGAGATTGAACCCAGGGACATTCAATCTCCAAGCTATACCCCCAGCCCAATTTTAATTTTGAAACAGGGTCTCGCTAAGTTGATGAGAGTCTTACTACTTGTTGAGGCTATCCTTGAACCTGTGATCCTCTTGTCTCAGCCTCCCAAGTACTGGGATTACAGGCACGTACTACCACACCTGGCTTCTCATATACATTTAGAAATACATATACAACTGAGATAATGTGAATTGCTAATATTTACTGCTAATTTCATATGTGCCAGTTACTGACCTAACCATCTTGGAGTATTATTTTATCTAACCTTCAAAAAATTCTGAGGTATTATTATTCCTACTCTATAATGAAAAACTCGGAATATTAATAGGAGAATTAAATCAATTGACTAAGGTCACAGTTAACAATGGAACAATGACTTGAACCAGGGTTTTTTCATTCCAAAGCCCATTCTTTCAAGCATCAGCCTTAATTATTTCTCAATAACAATAATTATTATGGGTCTAATTGTGTCCCAGAAAAAAGACATATTGCATGTGACCTTCTTTGGAGATAGTCTTATTGTAGATGTAATTAATTAAAGTGAGACCATACAAGAATAGGATGGATCCCTCATAGGGAGAATGCCACCTGAAAGAGAAGGCAGAGATTAGATTCATGTTACTATAAGTTAAGGAGCACCAAAGATTGCTAACAAAGCACCAGAAGATAGAAATAGGTAAGGGAGGATGCCCCTACTGTTTTAAGAGGCCACATGGTAGAGCCAACATTTTGATTTTGGACTTCTAGCTGCTATTATTTGGAGACAACACATTGCTGTTGTTTTAAGCTGCCTAGTTTGTGGTACTTTCTTATAGCAGCCCTAGGAAATGAATACTTTCTACCAATGGAAAAACTGGAAAAAAAAGATGTTCTTATGCCATGAATAGATTCCAAACATAAAACAACCTTGTAAGTCAAGCATGGTGATAGGTAACTGTAGTTCCAACTACTTAAGAGTCTGAGGCAAGAGAGTTGCTTGAGCCAAGGAGTTCGAGGCCAGCCTGGGCAACACAGCAAGACTCATCTAAGAAAGAGAGAAAGAAAGGAAAGGAGAAAGAAAGAATATTATGGTAATAAAATGAGACCTCTGGTGACAGAGACTAAAGGAAAATAAATACTGATTGGATTTGATATAAACTTCTCAAAGTTAAAATGACATCCACATGTGGCATTATAGAAATGGCTTCCAAAAGAATGAGAATAAAGCTAGTGTAATAGCTTAGATCTACAGCCATAAATTGCCTGATGGAAAATAGCTAAAATTGCTCCCTATTGAAATAGCCTATGATTGTTACTTATCTCATCTCAGTTGAACTTGCTCTTTTTTCAATATTGGAATGAAGCATTAGGGTGCCCCTACTCTGCAATAGCCTCAAACCAACTACTATTGATTTCCATATGGTTCTGAATAATAGACACATTCTAATATGTACATCTAAAGATTTACAGAAATGTTCCTGCATTAAAAGACATGTTGTTGTTGTTTCGTTGTTTGTTTTTAGTTCTAATTAATCTTAGAGCAGTCAACTACTTATGGAAACTAGATTTATATATGCAACCAGTGTGAATTATCAGGTGTGCAAATGCTCTATATGGAAAGCCATGCTTCTTTCTTTATCTTTGCCTTTATTGCTACTCGGATCTTTCCTTCAACTTCATCTATCTGACAAATCCTATTGCCTTTAAAGGTAGAGTTAAAGAAATCACTTTCTCTATTAAGCCTTCCTAAACTGCCTACCCCTTACCACATGTTGCTAATTCTTTGCTTTGTGCCAATAGTACACATCTTTTATATTCTTTTTCATTTTTTTCTTTTTGATATTGGAGGTTGAACTCAGGGGAATTCTATGTCTGAGATACATCCCAGACCGTTTTTATTTTTTATTTTGAACCAGGGTCTCACTAAATTGCTGAGACTGGCCTCAAACCTGAGATCCTCCTGTCTTGGTCTTCCAAATACTAGTATTACAGGCATGCATCACCATATGTTGCTTATTATTTCTTACATTACCTGGCACGTTTGTGTAAAATGTGAATTCCTTGGGGCCAGAGTAAGGCCTTCTTCATATTTATATGCCCAGCATCTAACACAGTGTCTGGCATATAGTATCCACTTATTAAGAATGAGCTTCATGGATGTGACACCCAAGTCACAAGCAACCAAAGTAAAAAAGGGATTATATCCAACTAAAAAGTTTCTGCACACAAAAGGAAACCATCAACAGAGTGAAAAGACAACCTAAAAATGGGAGAACTTTTTCTTTTCAAACTATATATTTTAGAAAGGGTTAATTTCCAAAATATATAACTCAATATCAAAAAACTATAACTTGATTAAAAATAGGCCAAAGACATTAACAGACATTTCCCACAAATGACATAAATATGTCTAACAGGTACCTGAAAAGATACTTAATGTCGTCACTAATCGTCAAGGAAATGCAAACCAAACCACAATAAGATGTCATCCTTTATCTGTTAGGATGATTATCATCAAAAAGCTAAAAGATAGTAAGTATTGGTGAGGATGTGTAGAAATTGGAACCTTTGTAAACTGTTGGTGGGAAGAAAAAATGGTGCAGCTGCCACAGAGAACAACATGGACATTTCTACACACTAAAGCTTATTTTCCTTTGCCTTGCCTTTCAATGGCTCCTTCAAACTCACTTGTCTTATAAACCATGCTTCCAATATCATTTCCCATTATTATCAACAAAGTTCTTATTTCCCTTCATTTTATTATTTTGAATAGATGTAATTCATTAAATGTATTTTTATTTTAAAAGTTATTTTATTTTTATTTATTTTTTTGGTTCCGAGATTGCACCTGGGGCATTTTGTAAGGTAGCTCTACCACTGAGCCATACATGACATACCCCCCCCACCATTTTTGTTTATTTTGAATTAATGTTTTGGTTGTGCTTGCTACTACCTACCAATTAAGGACCTAAGTTTTCTGAAAAGTTTCCATTCTCTCTCCTGTCCTCTTAATATCTGAGTGTCCCTTGGAAGATTCTCTGTAGCTCCACCAAAGTAATTTGCTTTGCCAAAGGATCTGTATCAGTGAGAAAGGCCTAAAGAGTGGTGTCAGCCATCATTTGAACTATGTATTCTACTCTAGAACATCACATTTTACCGTGGCTCTGCAAAGGATTAGAAGCACATCCATCTACTAGGTTGCTGTGCTCATAACATTCATGTGCCACTTATCATCTGCTAGTTCATCTATTAATCCAATTTGGTTGGATTATCTGTTAGCAAAATAGCATGGTACCACTCCCCTTTTCACAGAGAGAAGATTGGAACTGCATTTCTCAGGATTACCTTCTCTGCAAATCCCTGAGTCAGAGTTTATCAACATGAAACACTTTCATGAGATTTGTACTGTTAATAGAGGTGGCTATTATTCTTCTCAGGGAGAAATCAATTCATGGTTACATACCTTTTAGCTCTAGGTTGACTATCTCCTCAGACTATCCAGAGCAAAATACCATAGTCTAGGTGTCATAAATGACATACACTTATTTTTCACAATTCTGGAAGTTGAAAAGTTCAAGATCAGGATGATACCATGGTCAGATGCTGATGAGGTCCTTTTTCTGGGTACAGATGGCCTTCCCCTTACTCTGTCCCATAGGGCAGGGGAAGGAGAGAATTTTGATGTCTTACAAGGGTGTTAATCACATCTTCTTTGAACCTAATTATCTACCAAAGGCATCAGCACTAAATATCATCACATTAGGAGTTAGCTTTCAACATCTGAATTGTGCGTGTGTGTGTGCGTGTATTGGAGGCCAGGGACAGTCTACCTCTGCGCTTAACCCCCAGCCCTATTTTTTATTCTTCGTTCTGAAAAAGGGTCTTACTAAGTTGTGGTAGACATCACTAAGTAGCCTCCCAAGTGCTGGGATTATAAGTGTGAGCCACCATGCCAGCCAATATCTGAATTTTGAGAGTTCAAATCAAATGCATAGTGGTTGAGGTACTGGTTGGAGCATTCCTTAGATTCTTGAAAATCACCTTTCTGCTGAGTTTTAAAAAAACATTCTTTTGGTGCCTAAGCCAGGGATTGAAGGTAGCAGTATTCCTGATTTTAGTTACTCAGCCCTCCTAATGATTTTATAAGCTTCTTTTTTTCTGTGTTGAAATTCTTCAGATTTAGAATGCATAGAGTAGCTTTGGTAGCTTTTGGTTCTTATTAAGTGAACTCTGGTGGATACACCAAACTTTTATATTTTAGAATGAAAAAGTTATATCAGAGTAGTCCAACCTTGTTCTATCCCAATCTATTCCTCTGTTTAAACAACTTCTTATTGATTGAGCAAGTTGTTATCACATTTGCTGCTGGCTACTACACTCCAAGTAGATTTAACCCTGTGGGCATTTAAGACTTCAGCTGGACCCTCTTGGCACAGCGGTTAACTGTGTTAACCTTGAGAATACAGAAACTGGACTCTTATATTCTGCTTTATGCTATGGACACATTGTGTCCTGCATATTTTCTGCACCTCATTTCACAATCAGCACCCTCATTTCACAAACCAGCAGCAAATTGGATTCTTTCCTCAACTCAGAAGGGCATCCACATGTAAGAACAGAGATCCCTAAATTTATTGAAAGGAGATTGTTGGAAGGGAGAATTGGACTTCCTGAATTGGCCAACAACTGACATTGCAGTACAGATCCTGATTGTTATTGTGAGAATGTCCTTCATGGGTCTCTTGTTGTCCTGTGTGTCTTGCCAACATGCCAAAGACTGTTCTTTAAGCGAGTTATTTCCCATTGTTATGCCTACAGAAAGCAGTCTTACAGGTTTAGGTAATGTCTTCCCCTATGGCAAGCAATAGGTTAGTTCCTAACCAGGAAAGTGGTAGATTCTTTAGCTCAGTATTTCTCCCCTGTAACACAATCTACCTAGGCTACGGGCACCTATCTGGACACTCCCCATGGGCATGGGAAGGGGCATCAAGAGAAACTGACACAGACATATTAATGTCCATACTGCCTGCTAAGCCATGCATAGTTAATAAAGTGCTTTGTCTCACAAAGAGGAATCCCATGTCTTCTACCAGCATCTATGAAGCAGAAACATGCTAAAAGAGAGGCATCCAGTTTTTCACTCCTTTAGTCTTTAGCTGGCTGATGAGCTTCATGAAGATAGAAATTTCCATTTTACTTCATTCATTTCTATAGCTTAATAGCTTGTATATTTCTCAAATACATTAACACTCACTAGATATTGGTTGAATGAATTAATAAAAGATACAAAAACTTAGCGCTTTAAACTCTTGCAAACATTCATTCGCATACCCCAGAATTCTTGTAGAAACATAGAGCAACCCATTTCATCTTTGAAATACTGAGCAAGTAGGAATTCTGATTTTTATTTATTGTGAGGATTAAATAAACCATGGATTTGAAATAGGTTATAGGTTCTCAAAATTAATGATCTATTTGTCTACCCCATTATTTCTAAATCATTAGTTTTTAAAGCAAATCATAAATGACCTGTGTTCTCTGGATTATGTTTCTCACATTAATAATTTAGTTTAACAATGCTAAAAAAATAATTGGCACTTTCTTAAAACATTCTAACTATTCTGACAAAATCTCTGTGGAAAACAATCAGGCATTTATAAAGTAAGTTTAAGAAACTGTTACCTCTCTTGCTTTCTTAAAGTGCATCATTTCTATCAACAATTATTGGTTGAGGACCTTGTTTCTTTAATGACATAGATGGTTTTTCTACCCTTTCTGCTTTTATGTTACAATTACCTTCAACTTTATAATTAATGACTCTGACCAGTGTAAAGATTGTGAGTTTCCAGATTAATATATTTTTTCTAGACAGCCTAAGGACTTCCTATAGTTATCCCCAGAAATTCAGCAATTATAATCATCCCTTGGTATTTGCAAGGGATTGATTCCAGAACCCCTGCACTCCCCATACCAAATTCTACAAATGTTCAAGTCCCTTATATAAAATAGTCTAGTGTTTACACACAACCTATGCATATCCTCCCACATACTTTAATATGTAATACCTAACTTTAATATATTATACCTACCTCATGCAAAGGCTATGTAAGTAGCCATTACATTGTATTATTTAGGGAAGAATGACAAGAAAAAAAGTGTCTGTACACATTCAGTACAGACATATTTATTTTTCCCAAATACTTTCCATTCACAGTTGGTTGAAGCTGAGAATGCATAAACCATGAATACAAAGGGCCACTGTACTTGTCACTGGAAGCTCCTGGTGCCCTCTCAAGACCAATTGCCACAGTCTTGTCCCATTGCTGAGAGTCACAGTTTCATGGCTCTGACTTAGAGAGTCTGAGAGGGGGCCAGGGAAAGTAAACCCGTGAGTAAGACTGACGTGAAATGAGCCAAATTGGTGGGGTTTGCCAGCCTCTGAAGTAGGAGTTTAGCTTTTTGGTTTTGGAGTCACAGAATGTATTTTGGTTTTAATTTTCTAATTTGCGGTTCAAAATGCCTCAAGATTTAGTCAAGGATCAAGCCTGTGGTTTAACTTCCTTTTTCCTGGGAGTCTGAAGTGTTTGAGTCCAGCCGTATCCCTGCAAATGAAACCTATTTGCATTTCTCATGTGTGTAAGCCTAGTAAACGTTGATTGCTTCCAGCTCACTGACAGAGCACCACTGTGCTTTCCATTTTGTTACCAAATAATAAAACCTCAAACAGAGGCAGTGTCTCTGGGCTTAACAGGAAGCATGACTCACACCTCTAACCATGAGCAAAGGGAAACAGCAGTGATGCACTTAACTGGTTTAAAATGCTTATTACCATCAGCTTTGCAGCATGCATTAGAAACAGTGGTCTTCCCAGAACAGTCTTTCCCAGTGAGCATGCTTAAAGACTGAAAGGCAATTTCACTTCAATAAGGGAACATGTGAAATAATACACACCATGTTATACTGGCTCCTAGTGTAAGTGTTTCATTATTATGTATTTATTTTTCTACATCATTGCTTCTGTATCTGGGTTCACTTTGTTAAATGCAACAAACAATAACGAACAGTCCCACCCTACAACATACATATAACATCAGCTTAAACACCGATGGTTTGCACCTAAGTTAGCAGACTTTAGTTGATGTTTGATGATCAGGATTGTGCTTTGTGCTTCTCAAATTATCTCTAATTATCTCCATTTTTTTAATTGGCCTCTTTACCCATTCATTTTTTCATAATGGGAAGATGATTGCAGCAGTGTTAAGACACCTATTTCTGCGAGTTGTGGAATAATAGAAAACTTATTTTCATCTAACTACTGAAGAAAGACACTATCCTCTTCTGATTGGACTAAATTGGGTCACATCCCCATCCCTCTGAACCACACTCATCACTGGCTTGACCCTTTCTCTATGTGGTACCTGGAAAAAGTGGAGACAGACTAGACTAGGCCACTAAGTCCTTCTACCTCATCTCCTGGAGCTAGAAGAAAGTGTCTACTGGCCACATCAGCTAAATGGATGGTCTTAAAGCATGACATTTATGTGCTGTTCACAGGGAGAATATCTACAGTGTCCATTATGATGTATAACCAAGTATTGCCTGAGATTGAGGTATCTTATGTTGGTGACACCAGCTTCAGCAAAATTATCTTTATGATTTTGCCAAGTCTCCAGGTCCCATTTCTCACTTGAATGCTAATTTTTCTTTTACAGAAAGTGTTTTCTACAAATCTACTCCTAAACCTTTGCTTTGTGTCATTTTTTTCTCCTTCCTCCCTCTTTTCCTACTTCCTTCCTTTCTTCTTTTCCTTCTTTCTTCAAAAATTCAAATTTAGTTTTTGCAATTACATTCAAACACCAACAATAATTCACTTGCTTTAAACGCCATATGGAATAAGTAAACGTTTCAAAACAAATCAAACTTAATTCACTGTAAAAAATTCTCAGCATTGGTTATTCTGATTAAATATGTAAGGCCAGCAAAGGCCAAGGCTATTGGCAGGACTATAAAGGAGAAATGAAAGGAATTAGAAAGCAAGAAACGAAAGACACTTTGTGAATTAGAAAGTGATGGCAGAATTGTTATTTTTATAACTTCCCAGAATAAAAAATATACATGGGCTTACAGCTGAAAATTGGCCAGTGATCACAGCCTGGCATGCCAAGCAAGGGCACGTGTACTATGTACTTGAAAGAGTGGATTACCCAGAGTGTAACTTCCATTACACACTGAAAATAACCAGATTTGGAGGGGAATGTTACTACCAGTTCAATTCAATTCAAGGAACAAATATTGATTCAGCAAGCTTCAGTCCCAGGCTTGGCATTGAAGGGATCACAAAAAGGAGGAAGAGATTAAGTCTGTCATGCGAGTTGACTCTACTAAAGAGATAGTTTTCTGACATTAGAAAACAATTTAAAAGCAAGAGCCCTATTATAGAAGGAAGAGGTGATTGAATTTTGTGGGTATTTGCAATGATATCTATCATATACAAGAAAACTATGCCAGTATGTCTTCAACTTTATGTTATTCAAAACAAAACAAAATAAAAACCTAAAGTAAGTTGTGAGTTAAACATTATAATTTTGAATTTGTTGATGAAGCAACTGAAGAACAGAAAAAGTTTACATGTCTTTCTTAAAATTTCTGTTTCCAAGTGGCAGAGCCAACATGAAAAGTAAGGTTTTTTATCATACCATAGAATATTATTTTTTCTGTACCATGTGTCCTCCAAGGAACATTCTCTGAGTTATAAGCTTGAGCATCTTGCTCAAATATCAAAGTGAGGCAGAAATGAAAAAAAAAAACCTAAGATTTTCACCTCTAGGGAGGTGTCATTGTGGAACTGTTCTCTGGCCAGAGATCTGCATTTGGTGTATATATGTACATTTTGTGTTTCCTATACCACCCTTGAGGGAACAAAATCAATCTCTTCATGTATAAAGATAGAAAGGGAGTTCATTCAATGCTTGTTCTGCAATTGCTGATTACCAGCTTTGTGTTACCGGAATGATGTTTACTAAGACACAGTTTCTGTCCTCAAGAAGTTTATAATAGGAAGAACAAATTCATAACCAATTATAATACAGTGGAATCTGTGATATAAAACAGATGCGTATAACTTACTAGGCAGTGGGAAGGTATGGGGATGTGGAACTGGGAAGAACCACCAGTGATTACACAGATGATTGAAGGAGTTACTCAGCAGATAAAAGGCAGCGGAAGAGACTTTCAGGGTGAGATAATTTGGTTCCTTCTTCTTCTTCTTCTTCCTCTTCTTCTTCTTCCTCCTCCTCCTCCTCCTCCTCCTCCTCCTCCTC
>PVLC010045675.1:0-11793 GCA_004027655.1 Graphiurus murinus | reverse complement strand
ATATATATATATATATATATATATTTTTTTTTTTTTTTTTTTTTGGTACTGAAGATGGAACTACTCAAGGGCTACACCCCCAGCCCTATTTTTATTTTTTATCTTGAAATAGGGTCTCACTAAGTTGCAGACAACCTCACTAAGTAACTGAGGCTGGTCACAAACCTGCGATCCTCCTGTCTCAGCCTCTCAAGTACTGGGATTACAAGTGTGCACTACCATGCCCTGCTCCTATATTGATTCTTTAAAAATAATTTCTTTGTTTTCTACCTGTAATATGATAATGCCTAATATTAAATATCACAAACTAAATGCCAAATATAGGTAACAGAGATGAGTAATCGAAAAATTTTAAATTTTCCTTTGATTTCAGAGAATTAAATCTTTTGTCTTCAAAGTGTTCTTTAGATTTTTCTACACCAATAGACATGATCATACTATTTTACCTCTGTCCTTCCTGAAGCTGAGTAGTTTCTCCTGTTTCCTTTCTTCCTTTTCAATTTCATCTGCCTGCTAATCTACATGCTACAACTTTTATTAGGGCAACTTCATCTTTTTTTTCTCATTCCTAGTTGGCTTCTCCACAGAATACTAACTTTGTTCACCCCCTGTTATGTCTGACTCAATATTCACATTTCCCAGCTTCTTTCTTCAGTAGGAGCCATCGCCATCTTCTAGCTATGGAGTTACTTTGATCTTTTCTGGGAGATATTCTGCCACTATTGATGTTTATTTCAATTTTTTTCTTCACACAACTCAGAAAACTCATAATCTTTACTCCTTATCTATCTCTTTTCTCCGTAATTTCCTTGTAAAATTTTCTCATAAAATTTAGCACCTTTGCTTCTTTTACCATCCCAGGTATCTTCTCTGCAGCTTGGGTGCAAATGTGGTTTAGGTTTTTGTTTTTGTTTTTGTTTTTGTTTTGGCACTGAGGTTGAACCTAGAGGCATTCTACTTCTGAGCTATGCTCCCCTCCCCTCACTTTATTTCTGCATTTATTTATTTGCTTAATTAAGCTTGAAACATGGTCTTCCAAAGTTGTCGAGGTTGGTCTCACTAAGTGGCCCAGGCTGTCATTAAGCCTGAAATCCTCCTACCTCAGCCTCCCAAGTCCTGGGATTACAGGCATGCATCACCATGCCCAGCCACTGTGGCTAGATCTCACGCACTTGGAACAGATTCTTCATGACCAGAATGACATGAATTCCTTTATGATCAAACTCTTTACTGAAGAAAGTTAAAGCCGGGCGTGGTGGTGCACGCTTGTAATCCCAGCATTCGGGAGGCTGAGACCAGAGGATGTGGAGGCACTCCGCAACTTAGTGAGACTCGGTTTCAAAATAAAGAATAAAAAATAGGGCTGGCGGTATAGCTCAGAGGTAGAATGCCCCTGAGTTCAATCCCCAGTACCGAAAAAAAAAAAAAAAAAAAAAAAAAGAAAAGAAAGTTAAACCCTTTAAAAAGAGGGTTTAACTACAACAAACAAAGTCGTCTGAATTCCTTATTGCACTCCTGAAGCTTTGTCTTGAACCTATTGAGTGTCTCCCTTCACAGTTCTCCCAAAAGTTCCGGTCCTATTTCTCCTGACAATGCTTAGAGTGAGCTTGATATCCCCACTGATGTAAAACCCAATTCAGATTTTCTCTTTTAGGAATAAGGTGGCAAGACATCAGTCTCCGGGGCTCATTAATTTGATCTGAACAACAACCAGGCTTTCCCATCATACCTTTGGGGATCATCACCCTGACATGCACCCACTCTGGAACAGGGAGGGTCTTCCTACCATACACACCTCACCCCATCCTAACATCTTGTGGAGGTTGCCTCTGCTCTTGGCTTTTTGTCTCTGTTCCTCCGTATACTTGCAGGGACAAAAATTGGATGCAGCCCTACATCTGGCTCCCTTTGTATCCTCCTCATCTCCCCAAAAGCCTGCCTCAGTTGACATACAATGTACCTTGATTGAAGCCTTTTCCTGTCTTCCTTCCTGCCCCTGCAAATTCTATCATCTTGAACTTTGCTGTACTCCATCTCCCAGGCTGTCGACCTAGATGATTGTCACTGGCTCCCCAGTCCTTTCTCTGCCTGTCCTCTGTTCCTTCACCTCTCCACTAGCAGTAGTTTCCCTTTTCCAAGAAAAATGTATCACTCCACATACACTCATGAGAGATGTGTCTTTTATTCTGACAGCACCTCTTCCAATTGACAAGGCAGGTATTATTCTTCCCATACAAGAAATGAGAAAGCTAAGCCATGTTAAGATAAAGAACACTACTGGGCATGGTGGTCCATGCTTGTAATCCCAGCATTTTGGAAGCTGTGACCGGAGGATCCAGGTTCATGGCCAGCCTCAGCTACCTAGTGAGGCCCTCTGCAACTTAGGGAGACCCTGTTTCAAAATAAAGAATAAAAAAATAGAGCTGGGGGTATAGCTCAGAGGTAGAATGCCCCTGAGTTCAATCCCCAGTACCGCAAAAAAAAAAAAAAAAAAAAAAGATAAAGAACACTGAGAAGGAAAAGTACAAGGCCTGAGAGCAAGGTATCATTCTTCTCACATTATTTATCAATTTTATGCTATAGTAGTGACTTTTACCAAATCATATGCTTTCTACTTGACCTTCAGTAGCTGGACCAATGGTTATCAGAAAGCTTTTCAACATAAATGATCATGGATGGAGAAAGGATTGGTAGGTCTCAGAATCATGTGGAGAAATTTAGGTTACAAATATCCAAGATATGTCCTAAGGAAGAGACAGTAGAGTAGTTACTCTATTCCTTTGAGGGTGAAGTTTGCCATAGACATTCAAAATTTTTCCAAGCAGCTCTAATATGTAGTGAAGGTGGAAAACTACTGGAATAAAATCATTCTCAAGTTCTAACTTACCCTCATATTTCTTAAGTTTATGCAAAGATCAGAGCTCTTGACTCTTTCTGAGCACTCTGAACTTGACAAAGCAAGGCAACAAGATCATTTCCTGCTCTTGACTCTTCACAAATAAAAAGAGAAGTAACAGGAAAACCACTGGTCCAAGATGTGCCCATGAGTAAGGTGGAAGTTAGAACGCCTATGCTGCATCAGAAAAAGCACCTATGTCACCAAATGGTGGATGACAGAGTCCCTCCCCCAACTCTGGGGAAGGTCTGGAGCCCAGGTAGCATAATATCTGGACTGGAGTCAGATGTGAGCTCTGAGAATCGCTGATACATCTAGTCACTTCAACTCCATCCTCCAGAAAGAAAATGGTCATTTTCCCCTAATCCACTGTTAGCATTTCAGCTAATGAACCAAGCCAGAGAAGTCTCTGTATAGCTGGTGGGTGTCCCTAATGAGAATGGCCTCTGCTACTTCTCATTGCCACCCAACTTTGGGAGGGACCTATGTAGAGTAGTAAAGAAAGGGGACAGCCCCAGCCAGATCACAGAATCAGCTGGGCAGATGTCCCAACCAGATGGCACATACATCTAGCTTATAAATGCAGCCTAGAAATGTGGAATCCAGGGGAGAAGGCGTTTCTGCACAAAGGCCCCTCCCCAAGAATAGAGGGCTGTCATCAGCCTGCTGAAAGTCAGATGCAGAGAAGACCACAAGGGTATCCGTCATGCAGGTGTGAAAATGTTGCCCATGTAACCTCGCCTCTCATCTCCATGTCTGTAATCTCACTGTTAGTACCCCATTTCACACACACACACACATAACCAAGACAAGTCTTTAGCCATTTAGTTCTTAGACCAAAAGACTATAGATACTTTGGGGGAGCAAATTATATATGAGAGGAGTGTGATGTTTAATTTCACAAGTCAACTTGACTGGACTATGGGATGCCCAGATATCTGATTAGACATTATTTCTCGATATTTCTAAAGGGATTAGCATTTTAATTGGTGGACTGAGTAAGACAGATGGAACTCTTCATGATGGGGGACATCATCCTATCCAGTGAGGGTCTGAACAGAACAAAAAGGAGGGCAAAGGAAGTTTGATTTGCCCGCCTTCTGTCTGACTGCTTGAACCTATTTGTTGATCTTCTGTCTTTGGTGCTTGTGGGATGAGGATGTAAGATCAGTACTGGAATCTACACCATTGATTCTCAGCCTTTTAAACATCACTTTGGCTTACCTGTGTCTCCAGTTCAAAGATGGCAGATACAGGACTTCTCAGCCTCTATAATTTAGATATAGCTATGTACTATCGACTTTGTTTCTTCAGAGACTAATTTTCTTAGTATCTAATGTTTCTACTTCACTGATACAGGAAGTAAAAAGGATCATAAAAAAGGGGGGAGGAGATGAAAATAGCAGGGTTAGGCTTCCTTAATGTGGTACCAGAGAAAAGGTAAAGACTGACCCTACTGTCACAGAAGACACTTCACTCTAAGCAATAAACTGTCCCCCAACTGAGATGCTGATGCTGACTTCGCAGTGCTGTGGAAGGCCATATGTAAAATGATACATGTGTCAACCCCTGGAGTGTCCTCCACATGCAATGAGCAAGTGGCTCTTTTTCACCCTCGTCCCGGGGGCTGCCTACCACACTTTTTAAAAATGTCCCTCTGAGCTAATCCTCCTCCACAGAACTCCCACCAAATACTCCCTTATTATCACATCTGACAAAGCAAATCCCAGCTGTCAATGACAAATTAGTGTTCCAGTTACCCCTAGCTCTTAGAAAGCAGGGCCCCTCAGCTCTGCAGGGAACATTTGCTTTTCAGAAACCAGTCTTGATATTTTAAGGTCCAAGCCAAGGAGCCAGGGAGTCAGGGAGCCAGCCCCAGAGGAGACCTGATGGGGTTTCTTCATATCCCCTCTCCCAGATACACCACAGCAACTTTGTCAGGAAACCCAGGGGAAAGAGAGAACAGGGGGTGGCCCAGGGTCTTCAAGAAAAGAAATGGGTGTCTCTCCTCTTCTTGGGGGTACCGGGAGCAACACCACAGCAAGGAATACAGTGGAGACTTCATTTGGGATGCGAGCTACCCAAAGCTCAAGGCAGAGCGGTGCATGTGGGACTCTGGCAGCTGTTTAGGTATTAAGTGGGACTCATCACTCCCTTCTACTTAGCTATGTCACAGAACATCCCAACTGCCAGGGCACTAGAGTGTGAGTCCTTCAGTGGAAGCCTCTGCCATGATCCCTTCCAGACCACAGCCATCATTAAAAAAAAAAAAAAAGGATCCATCCCAGGCAAGGGTTCATGTAAGAAGGCAACAGGGGTGTTAAAAGTCCCAGAAAACAAAATAAGTCACAGAAAAACTTGCTAAAGGAGCTGCGGCTGTTCAGCCTGGAGGAGAAAACAGTGAGAACCAGATGGGAGAAGGTTGTTGCGGGAAGAGAGGGCCCGCTCTCTCCACATGGCCCCAAGGACTCAGCCAGGACAGTGTGCTGGTGGAAATTAATAGGACCGCTGGCCTCAGAAAGGCCTCGACTAATAATTAAAGCTGCTCAACTTGAAGGAATCAGCAAATTAATGCATTCTTAAAATTCTCTGTCCACGAGGCTTTCACACAGCCACACGGGTCTCTGGGTGAAATAGCTAAGCTGTGCACTAATGGTGCTGTGTATTGTGTGAGGGAATAGATTCATTTTGTATTCTTTCTATGCAGTTATGTTCAGAGATAAGCCTAATAGACACATGCAATAAAAGAAAAAGTGACCCCCTTCTCCTGCCCAGATTCATGACTGCTTGCTGCCCCAGGGGAGCTGGAGTCTAAAGGGTTGGAACCCACATCTCTCTCTGGCTTTGGTCCTTTTCTCTCATGAGGCTGATCATTGACCCAGCCCTTTCGGAGATGCTGCATAGAGATATAATGAAGAATCTAGAGGAAAAGGCTATTTTCAGTAACAAGATTTGACCTGGTAAGGGAATGAAGTCAAGGCTCCAACAAGAGTGGCTGACCTTTTATAGACCCAGTAGACTTGCAGCCCAAGACCACTGATTCCCTCTGGGACTGTCCCCCACGTTGCCCGTGTGGTTAGTGCCTCCGTGGCCCACACAGCTCACCTTAGTGGAGTATTATAGGGGATCCACACCGTCTCTTCCCTTCTCCATAAAAACCACTGATGCTGTTTTCCCTCAGGGTTGTGCTTTCTGCAGTACAGTAAGTTATTAGCCAATGATCTTCAAAGCTTCAATAAAAAAAATAATGGGGGAAATTCAGGCATTGTGAGTTTATGGGAAGTATTTCTGGCCAAAAGCAAGTCCCTCAAAACACAGCTCCTAGGCTATTGTCTAGCCCAAAGGTTTTTTAAACTTTTGCTCTTCCACCTGCTTAAAAAAAATCTTAAGCCGGGCGTGGTGGCACACGCTTGTAATCCCACCATTCGGGAGGCTGACACCAGAGGATCCGGGTTCGCAGCCAGCCTCAGCTACCTAGTGAGGCACTCCACAACTTAGTGAGACTCGGTTTCAAAATAAATAAAAAAAATAGGGCTGGGGGTATAGCTCGGAGGTAGAACGCCCCTGAGTTCAATCCCCAATACCGCAAAAACAAACAAACAAACAAAAAAATCTTAATAAATTACGTAGCATTGTGCAATTTTTTTTAAATGGATGGTAAAGGTTTATGGCATAAGTTTAAATACTTTTTTTGAAACCGAGTCTCACTAAGTTGCGGAGGACCTCACTAAGTAGCTGAGGCTGGCCACGAACCCGGATCCTCCAGTCTCAGCCTCCCAAATGCTGGGATTACAAGCGTGCGCCACCACGCCCGGCTCATAAGTTTAAATACTTTTGAAGAATATAATTTGAGGAAAATTATAAATGTTTCTGTTTTTAAATGAAAGTTGAAGTTCTCATATAAATTGAATCTAAACATTGACAATAGGTAACCTACCATTATTCCATTAATAAAAAAAAAGAACAATACTTCCCTAACTTCTAGAGTTTGACTTTTTTTTTTCTCCTTAAACTCAGTTTTTCTTTTCACTTCTTCCAAAGAACTTTATCTTGACGTAATGGTTTTTGTTTAAAAACACTTTATCATCCTATTATATTTACCTGTGATTCAAATGTAGCTAAATTAAACTTGTACTTTCATTTTTCTGTGAACCTAAATCTCTAAGCACTAAAAAAGTATGATTGAATTATTATTGTTAGTAATACACTACTGAATGAAACATGAATAGCCTGCATTATTATTAAATATACAAAATAAAATTATTTTAATTGCGAAATATATCTTTTAATAAAAGGATGAACTTTTTCACTTCATATATCTGTCGATGAATATATGTATTGCTCAGATGAAACAGAATCAGCATAAATTTTCTTTCTTTTTGTTTCATAAGTTGTATAAATTTAAAATGCTTATTATAGCAATGTGATTCAATTCTTTGAATTCTTTCTATATTATATGCCAAAATCCATATAATGATCTATAATCAAAATTCTTTAATTCTTCTGTCACCTGAAACCTTCATAAGGTCCTTCTTCATTTTTTAATTTTTTTTAGCAATGAATTGGAAAGCACCTGCCTCGCAAAGAGACCTATTTTTCAGTCATTTGAATAATTCACTTTCTCAATTTCTAGACTTTTAAAACTCCACCTCTTCAGAAATGGCAGGAAAAACATATATTTATATATTTTTAATTTGATTACACTGTTGCCTAAACAACTGTTTTTTTATCAAATGTTTTGATCTTATTTCTTGCTTTAAATACATTACCTCTACTTTGGAGTGGCAGATTTGACCTATTTATGGAAAATGTTTGTCAAAAAAACTTTACTAGCAAGGTCAACCTTCACTATCACACTAATTAGTGTAATTAGATATATTTTATATCAGAAAAAAGGTTGACTTGCTTTTTAATTCAAATAGCTATATCAAGGAATATAATAAAAATCAATGAAAATTAAAAGTATATCTTGTGAAATTGTTCACTAAAAACAATAAAAACTGAGAAGATACAGATCTAATTAATTGTGCATGCTTAAATAAGTTATGTTTGCCAACTGTAACTTGTAAAAATCTCATATTTCTAAAAGGCATTCTAGTTACATCTAAACCAGTAAGTCAGGTGCAATGGCATAGCAAGCCTTCAGTCCCAGCATCTTGGGAGACTAAGGCAGGAAAATCACTTGAGCCCAGGAGTTCAAGGTCAGTCTAGGCAACAAAGTAAGAACCAGTCTCAAACTTAATTAATTTAATTTAGTAATTCAGCATTGAAAATCTATGCAGCTTCAGCTGTTCCAAGTTACTTTTCTAGGGATGGATATTGACATAGTGGAAAATAATTGCTTACAACTACATGAAGCCTCCATTTTTGATGTTTGGTGTCTTCTAACAATTTGTCATTGTTTCATTCTCTCAGGATTCTCCTTTAAGAGCAAGGAATTCTTTGATAATAATTGGGAGAAGGAAATGAAAATAGTCATTATTCCCATTATTCCACTTTACCATACATCAGAATTCTGAAAATCCATTAGTCCACATACCTCATTTATATCCTATTAATATCATAATCACCCTTAACATGTATATCAGGAAGGAAAGCCGAAAGCCCTATGGACTGATGAATAGTATTACAGGAAAGTATCTGCTCCATCTGGGATTTTGGAGTCATGTTAAGGGCAATGTGTCATATTAAGATTTGGGATGAGTGAAATTTATATTGTTTAAAAAAATGTGGGAAAAGAACTGTTATGAACCCAGACTCATTCTCAGCAATTACAGGAAAGGTACAGTTTATAGAGGATCTTAAAATTAATTCCCTTAAAACTATCCATAAGCATATTCCTTAGAAGGCCATCACATACCTTTAGGTGCACATACCTCAGTTTGAAAATTGTGAATCTATAATCCCTGTACATTGCCTACCCTGATCCAATCTAACTTTATTGGGATTTTTTTGGTTGTTTTACCATGGCATCCCAGTCCCTGGAGGAGGATGACTAAGAGTTCCAAAGAGAACCTGGGAAGGTACAGATGGACTACAGACAGGTTCTGGGATCTGCATTAAGGAGCTATGTTCCCAATCTGGTGATTATGGTCCTACAAGTACTCTCACTATCAAACAAAAGGAGTCATGGTCTCCTGGTCCTTTGTTAGTGAAAACAGTGCATCACCACCCTCCAATCCCAGAAGATTAGTGTTGTAAACTGCCATTCCAATGGAGGCAGGCAGGTAATGTTAGTAAAGCAGACAGGGTGTGAGAAAAGAGGAGGTGAAAATTGGATCAAGGAGGGGGCATACCACATCCAAAAGTGGAGACTACTACTTAGCTCCAATCCCATGACTACTGTGTCTTCCATTTTTCCACCTAGATTTTCATGTGAGATCTCCCAATATGTAAATATTGGCTATTAAATTAATATTTTTTAATAAAATGCATTGTAGGCAAAATAAGTCTATACATTTTATTTGGTCCATAGTTGTTGGTTGGCAATCTCTTCTCAGACACAACATGGTGATATTTTCACCGCTGGTGAGAGAACACAGCAGTCTTTAATCAAGGATTGGCTCTCCTGCTCTGACTCCAGCTGGCTCCAATTTTTAGTTCTGCCTCAGCTGTTATTAACCCTTAACAAGCCTATACTGATCCTCACAAATGGTTCAAGTTCAAGGTGCAGTATAGGGTCAACCATCTGATACTTCAAGCTTTATGGAGGCTAAGGGGGTTATCGTCAGTGAACCCCACAGGCCACAGATTTGCTCAGAACTTTGAACATCATTTATTTCTGGTTCCTTGTTTTTATAGCTTCCAATAACATTCTATAAATATTCTTTGTAAGGCTAAAAGCACTATGATTAATAAAAGGAAGATGTGCAACCCAAATAGGATAGTTCCTGGAATCTTTCTTCATATACCTTCAGTCTCTGGAGTTCCAAAGACTTTAAGACCTTTTCAGTTAAAAGAAGAGCTATGATTCTGGCTACTTCTAGGTATTCTTTCCAGCTTTTCTTTTCTTTTTTTTTTACGTGCCATTATTGGTGCATTATGGTCTCACGTCATAATGTAAATCATGAAGTGACATACCCATTGCCTACAATTACCCTAAGATCTTCAACTTTGGATGGTGTACTGGTTTAAAAAATATATATCTATCCAGGTATGGTGGTACACACCTGTAATCAGTTCTTGAGAGGCTGAGACAGGAGGATTGAGGTTTGAGGCCAGTGCACGATAACTTGAGGAGACCTTGCTTCAAAATAAGAAAAAAATTAAAAAGGGCTTGGAGTATAGCTCAGTGGTAGAGCATCTCTGGGTTCAATCTTCTGTAACACATAAAAATAAAAAAGCCCCAAAGTTCTTTGGTTTTCCTCCCTTCAAGAGGTAGAGCTTAATCCCCTTCCTCCTTTAGTGTGGGCTATAATTAATGACTTGCTTCTAATGAAGAGAGTATGATAAATGATGGTGAGTTTTGGTAATAGATTGTAGGCATTTGGGCTTGCCTCTCTCCTCTCCTCTTCTTCTCTCTTCTTCTTCTTTCTTCTTCTTCTTCTTCTTCTTCTTCTTCTTCTTCTTCTCTCTCTCTCTCTCTCTCTCTCTCTCTCTTTCTGTTTTGATTTTGTTGTTTTGTTTTTTGCAGTGCTACAGATTGAACCCAAGGCCTTGTACATGCTAGATAAGCAATTTACCACTGAGTTAAACCCCTAGCCCTGAAATTTTTTTAATGAATTTTTGCATTAGTTTTCCATTAGTTTGTATGGCACCATCTATATAACAACTCTTCTTTCATTTATCTTGTAGTGTTTATTCACATTAAACTTGAAAAAATCAGGCCAATTTTGAGATAAGCTAAGTAAGCCAATTGACAGAGAAACACATTGGCGTGGCTTATAGCAAAGTTCATGGGGCTGGTGACAGAGTTCAAAAAACAGTAACACTGTAGATTGAAAACTGTAAATAGAAATCCAAAGCTATCCCTCTAAACAGAGGACTGGTATGTGCCCTCCAAAAACAGAATATCACTACAGTTTTTGTTTGGGGGGGTAATGTATTTATATTAATTTTAATAGCTATTGATATCTATATACTTCAATAAATTCTATGTAATTTATTTCCAAAAGAAAGAGGCATAATAACATTGATTTTTGTTTTTTTGTCCAGTTATTCCAGCAGTAAAAATACAAGGAAGTACTGTTTGAAACAACAGATGGTTTGCTGAGGCCAATATCTTACTACAGAAGTTTAAAAAAGTTATTTTAAGAAAAAGTATTTTCCTTTAAAACTGAGGTGGGGATGGAGAAGCCTACTCAGTGTAAAAGGAAAGGAGATTAAAAAGCAAAATGAAGCAGATGAGGCATCAATCAATTCCTGACATTTGAATTCCTGTACTGCTTCCAAGTGTTGAAGGAGGGAGAAGACTTCTCTGTCAACAAAAGGAAGGGTCTACCAACAAAAAGTTCCATGATAGAGCAACTCAACAGCTACTTTTTGTCTAGTCTCCATTTTAAAGTCTTCCTACTAGTGTTCCTTTTGGTGTCTCTGTTCTGCTTTTATACTATAAGTCTTCTTTCTCTCTCAATAAAAAGTAATCTTTAAAAATCATGGTTGCCATGGGCAGAATGGGGTATGTGGTGGGTATGGAGTTTCTGTTTTGCAAGATGAAAAGCAACAGTATATACATACTTAACACTACTACACTGTATAATTAGCAATGGTCAAGATCGTGACTTTTATATTCTATGATTTTTACTACCAGTGAGAAAAAAAAAAGTATGAATGGGAAACTGTTCCAAGAAAACAATCATTTAATAAATTTTGTACCTTTTAATAATATTAGATTCTATTATAATTGCTTTTTAAAATCATTTTTATAATTAAGTTTGTTAAAATGTCTGTATTACCCA
>PVLC010045674.1:0-11634 GCA_004027655.1 Graphiurus murinus | reverse complement strand
GCTTGTCTTTTCCTCCTTTCATGTGACAACAAGAGGGAAAACAGAATCATGGTATTGTTGGTTAGTCAATTGATCAGCCAATTAAAACCTACTCCCAGTATTTATCTATCCATGCACTAACATAAACTATAAGTGCTATAACTAATTGACACAGAACACAGGCAGGGAAGAATTGAGGGATATATAAGCACAAATGGCCCGAAAGAATATAACACTTGAAGGATGAGGCTGAATTTCCTAGCTCTCTAATCTCTGCCGTCTGTCCTCCCACAAAACTTCAGTTCACTCTCTTCTGTGCAGAGATGTAAGACAAGGCCTGGTATCACAATGCAGTGGTAGCTTCTGCCTTGGTAAAAGTCTGCAGAGAGTTGAAGTGAGGGATCCCAGTGGGGCAACCCATTGCGTGTGAGACCAGGATCACCACTTTCCTGCTGTGGCTTGATGGATGAGTTCTCTAACCTCCCTGAACTGGTCTTCTTCTCTGTAATATGGACGTGATGATGTCTACCTCATCAGGCCATTGTGAGGAGTGAAGTCACATAGGAATCAGTGAATATGATCTCTCTTCTTTGCTTTTCCCAGGCTGGGCAGTGGTTATTGAGGATAAAGGAGTGTCCTGTCTATGGGTTATAGGACCTGAAAGAAAAATGTCCCTCATCTTACCTTCCTTGGGAATATCTCTGTGTTCATGCGGGCACTGCACTCGCTAGGTAACTTGGAAATTTAACTCATCTTTTGGGGCAGGTAACATGGCAAAAAATAGACCCTGCAAACTCTATATTGCATATCTGGCAGATTACCAATGACAGGTCTGAGACCTGGCAAAGACATCACCAAGACCCAGCGGGGGTGGGATGATACGGGAAGGATCTTTTCCACTGCCATTGATATCCAGGATTATACTATTAGAGAGTTATTCCTTTGACTGAAGGTTTTTGTTCCTTTAAAAATGCAGATATTCCCAAGAGAGCGGCACATGAAACCTTATCATCCATTTGCACAGTTCTCTTTTCAGTTGTGCTGTTATTCTCTGTAATGCTACTTTTTTTTTACCTGTATGAAATTGTATGAAATGTCACATGCTCAGTTGCATCCATTTTATAGAGCTTTAAAACTGATAACCTGAACCAAAAATGCATATTTTTGGTGTTTTCTTTTCCTTTCTTTTTTTCTTTTTCTTTTTTTTTTTTTTTTTTTTTTTTTTTTTTTTTTTTTTTTTTTTTTTTTTTTTTTTTTTTTTTTTTTTTTTTTTTTTTTTTTTTTTTTTTTTTTGCAGTGATTTCAAAGGTGTAACTGAGCTTAGCTGTAAATTGCTGGGTTTAGCTCTTCATGGCAGGCAGCATTTGATCATTGACAACTCTGTTTTCTTCATTGTTTCCCAACTAAAATCTCCACAGTCTCTATAAATATGTAAATTACCAAAATCACTAGTTTTCCATTATTTCTGCCCCTAAGCTGCTTAAAATGTTTCTATATTCCGGCATTCGCAGTGCAAAACAGAGCAGTGGGTGACAGCTGAGTTTGGCTCTATTATTGAACCTCCATTTAGCAGCTACTTGTTTCAGAATTTCCGATAATAAATTTTTCCCTGGGGTGGGCTGGTGTCCTGTGCTGATGTTGGCAAAGGCCGGGCTGTACCAGAGGTGGAGCCGGAGTGTAAAAATTGTGTGTTTGAGTAGGGACTGTGGAAATCTCATGCTACATGCAATGCTGGCTGGGAGGACACAAATGGGATTCTCTTTATTGCTGTGCCTTCAACTAGCAAAACTCGAGCAGGGAACTTAACATGGAGTCTGTGTATGGTTTGGCTTTCCTCTCCTGATTCATTGCCCATTAAGCTGATCTGTCACGAGCTGGGTCATTGGGCCTCCATGTGGACTTTCATTACTTTGTGGCAGGGAAGGAGAAAAGCCATACCTTGCATCTACACTCATATGGATTTATACAGACATGGATGTGTGCATATATCTAGAGAGAAACTGATATAGACAGGCTCTAAAAAGTGGAGAAAATTGTAGGAAAGGAGTCATTGACGGCAAAGCCCTTAGAAGGGATCCTGGGATTTATTTATTCAAATCCCTTGTGCTGAGGATGAGAAATATATTTCTGTTATGACGGCATAACACGTCTGAAGCAGTCACAAGAGTGAAAGTGAAGAGTTTCCATACCAGATGCCTTGACGTGGATCGTCGATGTGTAGATGTGTTGGTTTGAACCTCAGAAGATGCGTTGGTCCACAAAAGTCCTAGAAGAATCTGCATTAAATACAAACCATCAATGTTGATTCCCCCAAAATGAAAGCCCATGATATTTGTGGGGTGCTTCACACCTTTGAAAATATTTAAATGGTGTCTATGAAAAACAATGGAGTATAGAAATTGATAGTAGGTATCCCCACTTGACATATGAGAAAATAGACCCAAAAACAGTTAGTATAATATATTTATTTAGTGGAAAATGAGCTAGAACCAATACTGGCAAATTTTCTTTCTTTCTTGTATTCCATTTGTCCTCATAAATAAAATTTTATTGGAACAGCCACCCTCTTCTGTTTGCATATTGTCTATGGCTCCTTTGAAGTGGTAAAGTTGAGTAGTTATGACAGAAACCTTATGGTCCTGAAAGCCTGAAATGTTTACAATCTGGGGGTTTTGGATATATTTTTGTTTGTTTGTTTTTTGAACTGGGGATTGAACCCAGGCAATTACTTCTGAGCTACTCCACTAACCTTTATTTATTTATTTATTTATTTATTTATTTATTTATTTATTTATTTTGAAACAGAGTGTTGCTAAGTTGCTCGGACTGATTTCTAACCTGCAATCCTCCTGTCTCAGCCTCCTAAGTACTGGAGTGCACATGTGTACCACCATGTCTGGCTACAATCTAATTCTTTACAGAAAAAAGTTTGCTGACCACTGATCTAAAACACAGATGTCCCAGGAATGCCCACTGAGGCTCAGGTGACAAGGCAAACTCTGTCACAACTAAAGAACCTGTCAGGTGTCCATGTGGACCCAGAGCCCATTGTTACAAAGCACCAGTTATCCCCATCTGACGTATTTAACACTGTGTTTTTCTTTTTTGTTTGTTTTTTTGTATGGTGACAACTTTGCAGAAAACCAAAAAAAAAAAAAAAAAGTGTGTGATCAGTTGATCACTAGGGTTTCTTTTGAAGCTCTCAGTGACCACACTCACCCCATTTAAGATTACCTTCAAATAGAAGAGATTACCTTCAAATAGAAGAAATCACTTCCTCACCCAAACAACTGGTTTCCAGGTGGAACTCGGGTCTCGTCCCAATGTTTGCTGCTGTTCCTGGGATTACCTGCCCCCCTTCCCCAGCCAGCTGGCTGGTAGGGCTCCTGACAAGTGACATTTCTGGGGAAGAGATGCCTCCCAAGGCCACCCTGCTCTTGTTTTCAAATGGGTTAGTGAGAAGAGTGAGAAAGGAGAGAATGTGCAAGACAGAGAAGGGGAACCATAGCTCTGCTAGAGCCCCTGCCTCCCGCTGCCCACTCCCATGTGCCCTTGGTGCTCCACAGCCATTCCGTTAGTGATTCCGGCTGTTGCTGGGTAGAAAATGCTACTAAGAAAGGATTCTGAACTCATGGGAAGGGAAGTGGAAATTTTTCCTATGGTGAGCTACCTGGATGGCTCATGTTGCTTGGCCTAAAAGTAACTATTAGAAATGAACAACAACAAGAAAAATTCTGGGTCTGCATTTGCTCAGGGGTGCTAAGAAAATGAGCCAATTATTTGGAATCTTCCAGATTTATGCACAATAAAATGGAGTTGTATGATACCAGATGATTTGTGCTGGCCAGTCTATTTGCATAAAAAATAGAGATAAAAAAGAAAAAGAAATCTTCTCTCCACTGATGCAATAAATCACACTTAACTAATGCCCAGCGATATTTCTTTGGATAAATCGTCAGCAGTTTTACAAATATATTTCGTAATGATATTTTCAGTTATCAATGTGTCCAACACACTGGTGAATATAAATAAAATCTTTTTTTTTTTTTGGTACCTCTTGGCAGGCAGTACTAATTTTCAATGCTAGTCACATTTTCAGAAACAGAATTCATCTCTTTGTGATGTTTTCTCAAGAATTGAATGTTCTGTCAAATACCACATGAGCTTCTTTGAGGTAGACGAACGTTATCCATCCTTGACTTAGCCTGTTACCTCTGGGCAAAATTATTTTTTAAAGGCCTTCATGTAACTGAACAGAAATGCTGACGAAGGGTAAAATTGCAGAAGGTTTTTCAATGATCTCCTTCCTTTAAAATACCCGAAGAGAATGAACAGGAAGCTCCCTTTGGACGTTACCTTGTCTGCGTGGCTTCTTGATATAGCAGCAACATGATTGTTTAGCAGAGGTGTTTGTTGCCTGGAGAATTCTCCCTGCCTGCTTCCTTACTTTGCTGCCTCTACTACCTTTCAAAGTTGAAATTCACTGGTCAGCTTAGCATAACTTCAGACCTTGACCACAAGAGGTTAACACAGAAGTCAGATTGGAATGGGAGTTGCAAGATTCAACCCCTCTCTCTCCTTTGCACATGAGGATAGTATCCAGGATGTGTCAGTAGCATGTCACTGTTTAGAACAGAGCTCAAACTGGGAACCAAATGTAGGAGCCACAACTCCACATTCCTTTGACCTGTGGGGCAAAACACCTTGACAATCTTTGGCCAACCTCTTCCCTGGAGAATCCAGTCATAGAAATGTCTTTTTCTAACTGGGTGTGGTGGCTCATACCTGTAATCTCAGTACTTGGGAGGCAGAGACAGGATTGTGGGTTTGAGGACAGCCTCAGCAATGCAGGGAGACTCTCAGCAATCTAGTGAGACCCTGTTTCAAAATGAAAAATAAAATATGGCCATGGCTATACCTCAGAAGCAGATTGCTTCTGGGTTCAATCCCTAGTTTGAGAGAGAGAGAGAGAGAGAGAGAGAGAGAGAGAGAGAGAGAGAGAGAGAGAATGAATCTTTTATTTTAATACTTGTCCTTTTTTTATATATTCTAATATTCTAGAAGATCAAGACGATGCCGTGACCTTTGTTAGACCAGTTCTATTCTTGCATAACCAATCACTCCAAAACTTAGTGTCCTAGTGTAATGACCATGTATTGGTCATAAATGTGGGGGTCAGGAGAGTAGCTAGTCTGGGTCAAATGCAGCTAAGCCCAGATGGGCAGCTTGCATCAGGCTGTTGGGTTGGTTGGTGCCCGGCTGATCTAGAAGGACCTAACTTACTGTCTGGTGATTGGCTGGCTGAAGGTGAGTGGGAACCCACAAGACCTCTTGACACCCAGACCTGGAACTGGAGCATTATCACTTCTCTTGTATTCTGTTGGTCAAAGCCAGTCAAAAGATCAATCCAAATACAAGAAGTAGGGGAAAAACTTCCCCTTATTGGTGGGGAAAACCTACAATTTATATTGCAAAAAGTGTGGAGAAAAAGAAATTAGAACAGAATGGAGAACTAGGGTCATAACTTTGTTTCATTCTCTCTCTCTCTCTCTTTTAAGTACTGGGATAACATCCAGGGGCATTCTACTTCTGAGCTATACTCACAGCACTTTATTTTTTTTATTTTGAAACAGGGTCTTGCTAAATTGCTGAGGCTGTCCTTGAACCTGTGATCCTCCTGTCTCAGCCTCCCAAGTACTGGGATAACAGCCATGCACCACCATGCCTGGCTTCTAGGATCATTTCTTATAATCAATTCATGTATACATAACCTAGGTCTGGAGCCCTAACATGTGCATTATTTAAAATGGAGAGATTTCTTAGGTATTATCCATTCCTGTCCTCTCAGTTTATAAATGAGGAAATTGGGGCTCTTTCCAACAAAGAGCTCCTGGATGCCCTCTTTGGGCCAAGAACAGGTCAGGTGAGAGAACTGTTTAATCTTTAACAGACATTAGGCAGAATATAAAAGGGTTGAAAATAATCCTAGATCAATTGTAGATATCTAAGCATTTGCCCTTTAACCCAGAAATACCACTTTTGTACCTCCAAAAAAATACATATGCACAGATTATTCATTTTAGCACAATGGACAATACTGGACATCATCTAAGCATCCGAGCAAAGTGATAAATGGACTATGGCTGATTACTATGCAGCTGGAAAGAAAGTATGAAAGAGATCTCTAGGAACTGAAGATGATTTGTTTTCAGAATATGGTACAAAGGTCAAATAATGAAATACAAAAGAACATATGCAACAGTTTATGGAAGAAATGAGAGACATTATAAGAATATATGTATCTCTGTTGGCCTTTACAAAAAGGAACTCAGGAAAGTTAAGTCAGAAAAGAATGAAGTTGGTTAGAGCCGGGCGTGGTGGTGCACACTTGTAATCCCAGCATTTGGGAGGCTGAGACCGGAGGATCTGGGCTCTCGGCCAGCCTCAGTTCCCTAGTGAGGCACTCCGCAACTTAGTGAGACCTGATACTCCACAACCACGCTAATGGGAAGTAAAAAGAAAAGGAAAAACTAATCCACATAATTTATAAGCATAGTATTTGACCACCTATCTTCAATATTGAGCAAATGGGGGTAGGAGAAGAGTTGTATGCAAATCCTTAAGTCTTTATAACGGGTTTGGGTTTTATATTTTTGTAGTTAGTGGTGTGGGTGAAACAGTTTTAAAATAACTTTAAATATACAATTGATCAAATGAATAAATGAGGAAGAGAGATCATGCAAATGTAAAATGGGGAAGATATGGAAGAACCCTGTGAGATATAGACTGGAACTAGACATATTTATATGAAGTGATTGTGTCCTTAAAACATTACATATATAAATATATACATACATATTCATGCGTATGCATACAGATATGTGCGTATACATACATGCATATTGTGCATTCATATTCATCTATGTGTATGTGTGTGTGTGTGTGTGTGTGTGTGTATAAGCATTAACGTAATTCCTAGTTCCCTTACCACTGAAAGACATCGCGTGGGCAATAAGTATACACAGCACCCAGACCTTGGTGTTGCTTCTTGGAGAAATGGGCAATTTCAGTAGGAACAAGACAGGATGAGGCTAGAACATCTTATCTTGCTGGAAAGTAGGAGATACTAAAAGAAAACAGATGAAAAAAATAGTCACAAGAACACACACACACACACAAAAAAAACCAGTTGAGCTTTTTGTGGTAAATCTAGGAAAAATTGAGTAGGATGCTAATTAAGTACAGTAATTAGTTGCAAAGCATTGAAAAAAATAAGAATTCATGCCTCCATCCTGTCAATAAATTGATAAACTGGTAACAACTCAGGGAGGGCTCCTGCTCACAGTGAGGGCTGAGGGGAGGGATGCTGAGTGGTAAGTCAGCCTTTCCCAGCCAGCATAGGAAAAGATCGATCAAGCAAAAATTGTCAAGAGCTGCTAAATTTAGGGGAGCATTTTGATGAGGAAGATGATATTTGTTACACCTTATGATATCTTTCCACTGACTGCTTTTTAATTGCAAGAGAAAAAATTATAATTATATAGTGGAGTAATCAGACTCCATTTTGATTAAGTGAACAAAATTGGCTTTCAGGTGTGTAGCATGAGGACCACATAGGTATCATATTAGACATTTAATATCCATGCAGTGTTTTGGATGAGGATGCAGATCATGAGGAAACAGCAGACCAACACAAAATGAAGAACTTTTAATATCAAAAAACAGAAGGGAAGTCCATTTTGGGGAGATGTGTATATCATAAAAGGCAAAGAAATGCTGAGGACTTATTCTAGGTTATAGGATACTAAAGACACAAGTCAACTAAATCCAATACCTGACCCTAGACTAGATCATATATAATGGTAGGAAAATTTTATAAAAGGACATTATTAGGTCAATTAACAAAATTGGGATTCAGACTGTAGATTAGACACGTATTGTATCGTTGCTATATCCACTGAAGTAAAAAACTCCCTCTGTGATTATGTAAGAACACACCCGACTTTCATGAAGCATTTGCAGAAGTATTTAGGAGAAAGGTCTAATATGATGTATGCCACTCTTTCAAATGGTACTAAAACCATAACAATAAGTAATTTCTGTATTTGTGGGAAGATAACCTGCAAATGATAAGCAAATGGGACAACTGCTAGATGGACTTTATTTTTCTACAAATTTAAAATTATGTATAATTAAAAAGTTAAAAACTAAAAGCCAAAAAACTAGTTTGATTCTGGTGAGCATCTACTATCTATATAACCTAGTACTCTTAACTATCATGATCTTCGAGACTCTCACCAACGAGAGAACACCACCTTTATTATTTTCTGCCGAGGATAAGACAATGTCACATGACTGCCAAAGTCCCTGTTCCCACATAATAGACAGCCCCTAAATGGTAGCTTTTCTATTCACATTAAATTATATTCAGGTCATCTTTTACTTCACTGTTTTATTACTGAACATTCTCTATTTAAAAGTAATTCAAAAGCTCCAAGAGGAAAGAATGTTTTTATGAAACTCCAGAGTGCTAGCACACAGTGGGCCTAGAATTGAGCCAAGATAAGAACAATCCAGTCCAAAGGTGGGAAATAACTTAGTTCAGGTGCTGCGACAGTTTGCAGAATGGCATGTATTTTTGTTGTTGTTGTTACCATGTTGCCCCATGATCAAGAAGTCCTGAGAAAGATACAGCACTTCCAGAAGTCACAAATTATTTACTCATGTTCACTGAGGCACATCTCTGCCCACCAACAATCTAGAGACCTTTTGTGGGAGAGTGGTGCTAGGAGCTATGTTGATCACGAGTTTCTTTTTGTCATGAGGGGGTCCCCTTGTTTTTTGAGAGTATGAGTTATAAATTTGGGGCCGTGACTTTTTTTTTCTAAATATTTGAAGTGAGTAACCAGGTCCCCAAAGTCAAATTCTCCAGGATGTAACAGAAACAAATCCCAGAAGTCAGTAAGCATCACCATACCCACTGATTTGTGGTGGGGAAGGAGAGTGAGATTTATAACCCTGGCACACAACAAATGTTCATTGGCATTAGCATTCAGAATATTCATGTGTTACAGCTCTTTCATATTAAATATCTGCTTTTAGCTTTTGGGGGGAGAAAAACCCAAAATTTTCCTCTGGAAAGGCCTGGCCATATTGACTGATGGTCTTAATGTGAAATACGAGTTTCCATTTTTAAAGTTGACTTTTATCCTGACTCTTAAAATTGTTTTGTACGTTTTGTCTTTTCATCTCCCTCATCTTCATGGTGTCATTCAAGGGATGTAAAATCCTAACACTTTAGAGCTAGAGGAACTTTGAGAGATCATCTCATCTATCCTCTTTTGAGGCTGGGAAGGAAACATCACATAATAGGATTTATGGCTAATGAATGTCATAAATACACAAAGAATCTAGTACCCTTTGTCCAGTGCCCTTTTTTAGCAATGCACACCATTTTTAATAAATATTTTTACACCAGTGATTTAATAACTTGCGATTTGATTCGGTTTTCCACATTTATTTTACTGAACTTAAAAATCATTGTAGACAAATCATTTAGTACCAGATGATTGTAAACACTGTCAATGTCAAACTTTTCCTTTCAAATTTCCTTTTCAGTGATTTTTTTTTTTTTTTTTTTTTTTTTCAGTACTAGGGATTGAACTCAGGGGCGTTCTACCTCCGAGCTATACCCCCAAGCCCTATTTTTTATTCTTTACTTTGAAACCGAGTCTCACTAAGTTGCAGAGTGCCTCACTAGGTAGCTGAGGCTGGCCACGAACCTGGATCCTCCGGTCTCAGCCTCCTGAATGCTGGGATTACAAGCGTGTGCCACCATGCCCGGCTCTTTTCAGTGATCTGAATTGGCAATCCAAAGAGCTGATGCTGGTAATAATAAAGGAATCAGAAAGAGTCAGCTTGAATCAGAAGCGTCTTAATTCCATGACATCCAGAAGGAGAAGATTACTGTGTACACAATGGAAATGGATAGTTTGAGTCTCTGAATAGTATTTTCATCAGGAACAACATAAAACACAGCAAGGCATCCCAGAACTACAATGCATCTTAGATTTCCCATAGCTAGATGATCTACTGTGTTTTCATCTCTGATAGATATTACAAATAGAAAGGGGGGTAGCATTATTAAAAATTTCACAACTGATCTGCTTCAACTCAGGTCTTTAGACACTCCAATATTGCTATAATTCATTCAGCCATTACATATTTAATGGGCAGCTATTCTGAGGCAGACATTGGTCTAGAAGGAGATATTGTTGGACAGCCAGTGCCTACATGGAGAGTAGAGTTGAGAAGCAAAGATGAGCTACCTAGAAACAGTGATCAAGGGGGCAAACCACCACCTGTGCCCTCTTAAAAACTTGATTCAATCAGTATACCAGAGAACACTTTTCTAGAACAAAAGAGGTGGGAGTATGAACACACACACACACACACACACACACACACACACACACACACACACACACACACACTACTAAAACCAGAACAAGAAAGCAGGCAAAGGAGAGCCAGGAGACATGTAAATACTGGACACGGTCATGCCACAGGAGTCCATGGGAACTGTCACCACAGCAGGCCTCAGTTAGCTCAGTTGTTTCCACTTCTTAAAAAGGTGAACTATTCTCAAACCTGAACTTGTGTCAAAGTCATAGAGCTGAGGTTGAAATTGTGAGGTGCTGTAGACATCTAGTGCATCCATCGTTTCCCATTGAGTGCATGCGGGAGCACAGAGTGACTTCTCCAAGACCACCTCATGGTCGTTCATGTTACAGCTCCAGGTGCCAGTGCCACTTTATCCCAAACCTCAGTGCGTTGGGAGGGTATAGAGAGAGATCTTCTGTATCAAGGACAATTGCTGACATTTCTTAAGCCAGAGACCAGCCCTTGAACCCTTTGTCCATGGTGCTCTATTTGACCCCAAGCGAGCTGAGACTTCAAATTTACTCCTCTCTGAACACATAATAATACATTGATATAACCATTTCCTCTTCAAAGGGGAAATTGTTTTGAAAGATATTTCATCATGGGAGAAACAAGACAAAGTGAAAAAAACACAAGTAGGGGATATTGAAATATTGTACAGAATGGCCAGAAATGATCCTGAAGTGAAAATGGATCTCTTATTGGAGACCACATTTTAAAACTCAGCTGCTTTGATGTTGTAAGAATCATCATCTCCACAACTTTTAAAGGGACTGAGATAATTTGGAAGAGTTGAAAGCATTTGCATGCTTTTTTGTCTGATATCATCATCCCATCTTGTAATGTGGGGAAAAACAGAGTTTCAGAAATATGTGGATTATTAGAAGAAAAATTCTCCTAAAATAAAAAGGGAATATATTCTTACCTTTATCTAGAGTTAGAATTTTTATTAAAATATTATAGGTATGGGTGGGGACAGGATGAGGAAGAATATTTCTTGGGTAGTAAAATGGAATCCCCCAATCAGTTCTGCTGTAATTAAATTAGAATTTGAAGCTAAAAATCCAGACGTTCGATGATGTGTTCAATAACTCGTGCTGGGATCTATTTTTTCAGTAATGCTTATCTTTCCGAGGGGCATAGTTAATTTCGTCGGTACTCTGTAAATTATTACAGAAATTACAAATCTACTAGAAAATCAATACAACTAAT
>PVLC010045673.1:0-11668 GCA_004027655.1 Graphiurus murinus | reverse complement strand
AATGTAATTCTGCAACTTTGGTTACAAAGTTCCCCAGAACTCTAAACTAGGACATATATATTCTATTCTCTATTTCCAGAACACATAATCAGTTTTCAAGTTAAAAAAAAATTCCTTTGATATAATAGTCCAAACCCAAATTTGGTAATGGCTTTAAATGTATTCAACACAAAGGACTATTTTAATATCTCTCTTCATCTAGTTGTGCAAATTTTAAAAAGTGTTTATATTCAGACAGGCTCTCTACCCATCAGGGTGCCCATACCTCACCACCCATCTGAAGAATCACAGAACCAAGTCACCTGGCTGGCAGAGTTGGCGAAAGGCTATTTTCGGCGGCCTAAAAGTCCATTTTTAGCAACCCTAAATTGAGTCCCTCTCAACTGAGTCTGAGGTGGAATCTTAACTCTGCTATTTACTAGTTGTATAATCATCCTTTGCAAGATGTTGCTGGTAAAAGTCGCTCTTGGAATCAGGTGTCTGAGCTAATAAGTCCAATTAAACCTTGCAAAGCACCGAACACAACTCTTTGCACTCAGCGATGCCAGAAATATTAGTTCGTCAACACCCACTGCGGGCACTTCTCTTATCTCTCAGGGATGACAAGAAACATTTGTCTGCTTTTACACGTCTCTTCCTATCCTCTGATTCTTTCATCCATTTTCCCCCTTCCATCTGTGTTTTTCTCACCTGGGCTGGTGCACAAGGGAATCTCTGCTGGGCCCAAGAAGAGACAAATGCCCGAAGTCTCTGCTCCTACTTTTTATCATCTCCCAATTCCCATGCTAAAAATCATAGTTCAACTTTGCCAAATTTGATTTACTCTAGCACTGAAAAGTCAACTTTGGTATAGAATCTGAGTGAGAAAAAAATGTGGGCGGGGAGTCCACCTATCTACTGAGAATACCCACGGACACAGAAGAGAGAGGTTTATGCCACAAGTGTATGTGTTTGCCACCCGCCTACTCTTCTGCCCAACTCCCAGCTAGGCATCAAAAGGCATCTCAGATGTTACTGCACCAGGAACTCTTCCCTTTCTACTTCCTCATCAACAGTCATTTCAACATCCTACTTGATTATGTTCTATGCTCCTCTGCTATACTTGTGGGGTTTTTTTTGTTTGTTTTGTTTTTTGTGGTACTGGAGATTAAACTCAGGGGCATTCTACCTCTGAGCTATACCCCCAGCCCAATTTTTTGTTCTTTATTTAGAAACAGGGTCTCACTAAGTTGTGGAGTGCCTCACTAGGTAGCTGAGGCTGGCCTCGAACCCGGATCCTCCGGTCTCAGCCTCCCGAATGCTGGGATTACAAGGGTGCGCCACCACGCCCGGCTCTATACTCCTGTATTTATGTCTTTCTCCTTCAACAGCTTCCCGGGGCTGAATGGAATTCCCTTGTATCACAGGCACCGCGAACCCAGCCCAGCACAAGCTGGGGCTTCATAAATGTGGAGCTGAAATAACCCAACTGGAGTTATTTCAGATTTTAGAGCTGGACTGCCTGGGTTAAATCCAGCTCTACGAACCAGGCATGGTGGAGCACACTTGTAATCCCAGTACTTGGGAGGCTGAGACTAGAGGATCCGGGTTCGCGGCCAGCCTCAGCTACCTAGTGAGACCCTCTGCAACTTAGTGAGACACTGTTTCAAAATAAAGAATAAAAAATAGTTTTGGGGTATAGCTTGGAGGTAGAATGCCCCTGGGTTCAATCCCCAGTACCACAAAAAAATAAAAAATAAAATAAAATAAGAATAAATAAATAAATCCAGCTCCGCCTCTTCCCAAGTTGGGACAATTAAAAACTAAATGCCTTCACTTTCTCACCTGTAAATAAATGGGCAATCTTATCTATTCTGCAGGGAATTGTAAGGATTAAATAAATTAGTTCATGAAAAGTTCTTCTATAGCTGGTGCACGCCTGTGATCCCAGGACTTGGGAGCCTGAGGCAGGAGGATTACAGGTTGGAGGCCAGCCTTAGCCACTTAAGGTGAGGCCCTCAGCAATTTAGTGAGACTCTGTTTCAAAACTAAAAATAGCAATGGGAGGTGAAGCTCAGAGGTAGAATACTCCTGAATTTAGACCCCAGCACCACACACACACACACACACACACACACACACACACACACATATGTTCTTATATCATAGTAAGTGCCAGCTATTTTGATGGTTATTATTAGTGCAGTAGTGATTTGCTTCTATACAAATGTCAAGTCCTAGCCCAGGAACATCCAGAAATGGCTTTTATTGGTTAGCCTTATCATTATTATGATTAATATTATTATTTTTCTTTTACAGTGCTGGGTATCGAACCAAGCACTCTACCCCAGCCCGATTGGTTGGCCTTGGTATCGACAACTTTTCTGGGGGGAAATAAACACACACACACACACACACACACACACACACACACACACATATATTTCAACTTTTTTAAAACATGATTTCAGATAAAAATATTTGAGAATACCATCTGTTCGTCTGTTACAGATGGTAGATGTGATGATGAAATTCTAAGGAAACATATTTAAATGCTGTTATGTTTTGAATGTGATTTGTTCCCTCTCAAACGACATGTTGCATTTTGACTATCGCCGTGATGGTGCTTTCAAGAGGTGATTGGTTAGCCGGGCGTGATGGTGCACACTTGTAATCCCAGTACTTGGAAGGCTAAGTCAGGAGGACCACAGGTTCGTGGCCAGCCTCAGCAACTCAGTGAGACCCTGTTTCAAAAATAAAATTGGGCTGGGGTTGTAGCTCAGAGGTAGAATGTCCCTGGGTTCAAATCCAGTACCACATAACACACACACAGACACACACACACATGTATGATTCTTTACTAAAAAAAGATTCATTCCTTTCTAGTGAGACAGGGTTAATCTCTTGGTCAGGAGTGGGTTCCTCTTGAAGGACTGGGTTAGTTACTGTGAGAGGAGATTGTTAGAAAGCAAAGCTGCCCCTTTTTTTTGCTTCTTCTGCACGGTCTGCTTGTCACTTCTAATTTCCACAGCACTATGAAGCCAAACATGGGCCTCACTGTATGTAGCAGCTACACTTCCTAGACTTCCCAGCCCCCAGTTTCAAAGGTTGAAATAACCCTCTTTCTAGGTTACTCAGTCACGGGTATTCTGTTACAGCAACAGAAAACAGGCTGAGACAAGTGCTCACCTATCACTATGAAATGCATCGATTAGTTATTGAGTTTACTTGACTAATCTTTGCAGGATACACGTTCTTGGGATGGATTCCATGGGCCAGCACAAAAAGGATTGGAGTCCACTATTCACCACCTCACATGCCAAATGCCTAATTCAGTCTAGGGCTCATAGCTAGAGGCTGCCAAAGGAGAAGTTACATCTAAACAATTATTTTTTTTTTTCCTGAAAGTGCTGCAAAAGAGAGCTCTCCTCTATTTTTGTAGCTGCCTTCTTATCCCCCAAGTCCTCTCCCAAACACACACACACAAACACACACAATTATAGGTCCAAGTTCAAGCATACTCCATGGGTGGTATTTCGGTGCCTCTATGAGTAGGTGATTGGGTGGGTGGGCATGAGCGCTGTTTCTTGTGGTCTGATTGAATAGCCTATGTCACTATTCTCTACCCTCCCCCAGACTCATAAATACAGTAAAAGAGTTTTACACCACAGCAGCTTCCGGAGTTACTGCTACATTCACAACCCGGGTTCGCTCCATTATTTCTTCCCTGAGGCATGCTTAATGTTGTTTGCGAAAATGTCTTAACACATCAGATTTTTAAGCCTTTCCAGATCATTGTCAATTCACGAATGCTGTACAGAAAATAATCCATTCTTAGACAAACAAAATCTCTCAGAAAGCTTCTTCAAGCCACTGGCTCAGATCCACCTTGTGATCTGTGTCTAAGTTGTTCCTTGCCTTTGTTCCTCGGCCCTCAGGACTTCACAGGGATCTTGAATATTTGCAAGACGAGAACAGGAGCTACATCAAATGCCTAAATCTTACTAATATATGATTCAGAACTAAACACCAAAGAACTACCGCTGCTGCATTCTTAATCAGATGACCAGAATTTAAGGGACTTTCTACCCAACAGTAATCTCTTGACCTTGACAGATGGTTAGAAAACCAACCACTATGTAACCTTTCTTGCTCTTGAGATACATATTCCCACAAAACAGTAAGCATCTCCATCAGGTCTATTCTATTTTAGTTAGTTTTTTTTTTTTTAACTCCTTCCCAGTATTGAGTGTAAAATTTTGTATGTTTCTCTTCTAGAGTGATTGTGAACCGCTATTCATTTGACAATGAATTTAATCATTTTGAATAGGAAATTTCTTTTCTACCAAAGAGTTCAAGTAGATGAGAGATTGCTGAACCATAAAGTCTATAAACATAAGGAAGCATTAAACATCTGTCTACCAGGAAAAAATGTGTGCAGGGAGAGCAGAGTCGGAGAAGGAGAGAAGCTCATTTGTTTTTTTCTCCCACGATTACTTTTCTCCTCCCAAGTGTATTTCCCTTTAAGATCCATCTACTCCTCAATTATTCTTGCAGAATATTCAAGCTGTCTCAACATTTTCCAAACTCTTCTCAAGTCAAATGAACCCAGAGCTGCATACATGACTAGTATCTTCATAAGATGAGAGGTTGTTAAACATAATATTCATGCAATCCTTGGGTTTGATTTCCAACTCTGCCACTTTAAGATGAGGTATTGGGCCAGTTACTTCAATCTCTGAGGCTGAGGTTCTTTGGCTAGAAGAAGGAAAGAATAGAAGATCCTACCTCCTAGTGTCATTGTAAAGTTTAAATTAAGTAATATGAGGGAACTGCTTAAATTGCTGTCTGATACACCCACCATAAAGTCTCCAAAAGTCATCCAATAATAAAAATGTTACTGTGGAGTAAATAGTTTGTCTCTCTGTGTGTTGTCATGAATGTTAACACTAGAAAGCTAATCCACTAATTAGCCCTCTCACCTCTCAACTTCATAATGGAAGTCAAGAAGATTAAGTGGACTCTTCTACGTGGGCCATACAGCCAATTGTAATGGACGTCAGAAAAGTCACTAACAGGGAAAGAATTCTATTTTACTCCATGACTCTTTCCACTGCATGGTGCTATAAATTCTTGAAAGAAAAAGAAAAGAAAGAAAAAGAAAAGTAGTGAATGTATGTATATAATGTATGTATATACACATGTATATAATGTATGTATATACACATACATTCACTACTTTTTCTTTCAAGAATTTATATTCTCTACTGTGTCAACATTTCTCAAATTATCATTATTTTAATTATTTTGTGTGTGTTGTACTGGAGATTGAACCCAGGGGTATTCTACCTCTGAGCTACACTCTCAGTCCTATTTTATTTTTTTATTTTGAAATCCAGTCTCCTTAAGTTACTGTGTGCTATCCTAGACCCTTCAATTCTCCTGCTTCAACCTGCCAAGTAGTGGGATTGCAGGCTTGGGCCGATGTGCCTAGCTTGAAATTCTTTAATAAAACCATTGATACTCCACCCAGTCAACTGGTTGGCTGATGACAACGTCATCACCACATTGTCAAAGTTCCTATCTTCACCACTTGAGACCCCTAAAAAGTAGATGTCAATATTGTTCACACTGAGAAAGCTAATAGGCTGGAAGAGTAAGTAATGTACTATACCACACACCTGGCAGTATAAGCATGCTTCAAACTCAGAACAACTGATTCTAAATCTCACAAATCTCTTGCATGAGAGATTCCATCATGACAATGAAGAAGGGGGCTACAGATCCCTCTGCTCTTCTTGCTTTTCAAACAGACATTTTGAGTTCCTATGGTAACAGCTCCTCAGATTTTGCTTTGGACATTCCTGGTAGAAGTATAGCACAAGATACCCTCATATTACTCCCACGCCTGTACAAAGGATGGAGGTGTGACCCAAAGTAGGCGAATCATTCCCCCTTCTTCTAGAATAGGATTCTTCATTTGAACAATACACAACTCAAGAAAAATTCTCAGAAGTTCTCTGAATGAGGGTCTTAGACTCCTAAAGATTTCACATCCTAAAGTTCCTGAATACTGTTTCTGTACTTGTTTTTTTATTTAAGTTTTGTTTCTGATAAACTTCACTGTTGAAATAACACTAAATAACACCACTGTTAAGTGCTATGCAGAATGGATTATCTGTTTCTCACTGCCAATAAAGTCTAATCAATCCCAAAGTGAGCATTTCCCTTAAACTTGCCGTGCTGAACATCTGATGTTTCATTTCATGATGGGCTGCCCGCCATTGTCCACCCCCCGTATGGTTCCAGCATTTTCTCTCACCCTCTCTCACGCCATGTGACTCAGTTTGCATTCGTCTCATTTACCAGTCCTGGGGCTGTGGAACCCCAACAGTGAGCTCCCCTCATTCACCATAAATGTTTTATTGGAATACATTGGCAAGAAATAGCTTTCTGGCTCATTTTGAAAGAGGAGAGGACCTGAATGAAGACTATTCATATTAAAGTAGACACAGGCCACGGAAGAGATCTAATTCTGACAAAGTGCTTACGCCCAAGGATCCAATTATCCCTGAAGCTAGGAACCACTCCTAGACTTGTGAATCATCTAAACCATTACGTTGCCTTTCTGTCTGGTTTCTTGAGTTATGGTCCAGTCATTTGCAACCAAAAGAGTCTTATTCAATATAACAGGCCATGAAAATTCCTCTCATGATTTGTTTCCAGTGCTAATCAACGCACAGAGGTAAAAGCTGCCCCCTTTATGCTCTTCGAGAATGGCTGTCATAAAAAATAATAACTCCCATTTGTTGAGTTCTTTCCATGTGGCTTTTATGACGAGAGGCATTTTATATTTACCATTTCACTTTAACAAATTAATAACAGCCACATGAAGTAAGTGATGTTATTATTCCCATTTTTCAGATGAAAAAAAAATCTTATTGGAAAGACAGGGTATTTTACCCAACGTTGTATATATATATAAAAAAAAGGGCAGAGGATAAAATTCTAGTTCTCTGTGAACTCAATGTTTCTGTCTTCCAGGGGACAACATGGTGGGTGAACTGGAAAAAAAAAGACACAGTAGGGTAGGTACTCCAGAAGGAACAGTGATTAACTACCTGCTAGAACTCTAATAACAATGTTGAGTACTTGGGAGGCTGAGATAGAAGGATCACAGGTTCGAGGACAGCCTCAGCAAGTAGTGACTCTCATCAACCTAGTGAAATCCTGTTTCCACATAAGAAATGAAACCGGGGTGGGGGTGTGGCTCGAAGGTAGAGGTAGAATGCTTCTGGGTTCAATATCCAGTACCACAAAAAAAATGTACAGAGATGTCAAGTTATCCTAGAATAAATGGACTGCTCTTCATTTCCTAAATGCCTGCACCTGTGCCATTTCCCATGGATTCATATACATGATGAAATTACAATGGCCAAAGGTAACCCCAAAGAAATAGCATCTAGTTCAAAAAATAATTAATGTGACATTAAAGTAAGAATTCTATCATCAAGCAGGGTGAATATTGCAAAGAAAATAACATAATTCATATTAAAATAATATGTTAATAATAATAAAAGTTCTAACCAGAAGGCAGGCACAGTGATGAATACTTGTAATCCCAGTACTTGGGAAGCTGAGACAGGAGGATTGTAGGTTCAAGGATAGCCTTATCAATTTAGAGACTCTGTTTCAAAATAAAAAGGTGTGAAGCTCAGAAGTAGAATGTCCCTGGGTTTAATCCCAATATCCCCCCCCAAAAAAAAGATACAACCAGATATTCCAGCTGAAATCTGTTTTCTTCTGCTCTCTAGGTAGTTCTTTAACTTCCAGCAAGCGTTAGCTGACAGAGAACGCCCTTGAGAATGCCCTTCAAATCTACTTAATGGTAAGTGCATTTATTTATGGGACCAAATTAGAGCAATGCCACTCTTAGGCTTTGTACAGTTTGCTCCCGAAACAAATGTTTGTGATGAAATAATACAAATCCTTAAAATAGAGTTTGATTATCATGCAAATTCCCCAAGAGCTGACTACAGAGTGTAACAGCAGGAGAACTTTCACAATAACAAAGTAGATAAATGAGGGATGGAACGGAGCATAATGAAGAATGGAGAAGGAGGCGTGTCCTATACAAGTCTGAAGAGGAGACCCAGGCTTTTCTGATTACCTACCTTCTGTGGTGGACACACCCTACGGGGACCCAACCAGTCCCACCATAGCATAAGCCATTCCCTTTAAGGGCAGGTAGACCTTGGGAGTTACTTCTAACCAAAAGGTCATGGCAAAGGTCATAGGACCTCACTTCTAAGATATCATGTGGGCCTCCCTCTGAGCCCACTGGAATTAGAGGGACCCCTCTTCTGGCCTTGGGGAAGCAATAGTCATAGAGAAGCAACATGGCAGAGAACCATGGGGACCTCTGGGACCCCAAGGTGCCTCTGGTCAAAAGCAAGAAGAAGCCATAGTCCTACAATCACCAGGAAATGAATTCTGGCAACACTAGAAACGGGCAGTTTCTCCAGCAAAGACCACAGCCAAGGCTGACATGCGAATCATAGATGTGCAGCTGTGCCTGGGATTCTGAACTTCGATGACTATGAGATAATAAATGTACATTTTCCATTGGTAACAGAAAACCATTACACCTTCTGCTCTGAAATTCATGTTCTTCTATATACATTTTGATGACTTTCAGTGTCTGTCACATAGTAGGTACACAGCAAATACTTATCAACTAAGTAAATCAACGTTCTTTTTAAAAACTAGAATTAAGCTGGGCATGGTGGCACATGTTTGTAATCGCAGTACTTGGGAGGCTAACACTGGAGAATCTGGGTTCGCGGCCAGCCTCAGCTACTTAGTGAGGCCCTCTGCAACTTAGTGAGACCCTGTTTCCAAATAAAGAATAGAAAACAGGACTAGGGGTGTAGCTCGGAGGTAGAATGCCCTTGGGTTCAATCCTTAGTACTGCAAAACAAGAACAACAACAACAAAAAACAAAAACAAAAAACTAGAATTAGGAATAGTACATCACCAACGGAAGGGACTGATAGTCTATACTTCAGAAAAGGTCATTAAGATCAGAGGGCGTGTTATAAACCTTCTGAAGGGCTCACAATAGATTTCTGCATTGCCCATGAGGCTGAGCTTCCAGATACCATCTGCAGATGAGGATTTGAGGTTGAAAGATTCAGAATCTCCCTGGAATCACTTCTGAGCTATCACAACTTATAATAACAGAAGAGATATATGTATTAATTCCTTAAAACCACCCTATATCTGTTTAATGCACAAGCCAAACCATAATATGCTATGAAAATAATCATCCTGGCAATTTGGGGATGCACATCTCATTTAATCACTCCACTTAAAGTATAAAAGAAATTACACTCGACGCTGCTAAGTTTGTGGAGAGAAGGATATAGTCACACAGTGTGGAAAATGTTGTAAACTGTATGAATCTTTAGAAAAGCAATTTGGAAACTATGAGTGAAGAATTATGAAGACAAAGTCCACACTCCACAACCCATTAATAGTTCTCTCTCTAGGAATACCTATGCATAAGAAAGTCAAGAGAAAAATTAAGACATTCACGCAGATAGTTTCTGTAACAGCAAAGATGGTAAACAGCTAAAATATGAGCCAGTGAGGAGATGGTTTAGCAGATTTGGGGGAACAGACTAACTGAATTATTACATTCGGTAGTTAGAAAATTTTAATTATCAAAACTAAAGAGAAGTATTACTACTTTTTAGTACACAACATGAAATATACAAAGCAACAGCACACAGACACAAAGAGAAAGAGCAACACTACTGAACATTTGATTCATGAAATGTTTCACACTTTAAGAACAGATGGTGACTTAGGGACAAGGGTCCACGTCTCTGTGTGACCTTGTTCCCTCCATCCCATTATGCATAGTCCATCACACACACACACATCCGCCATTCTGTAAGAACTTTGCAAACAGGACAGAAGGAATATAAAGTGAGGAAAAGTCCTCCATCCTTATTTTCAAATGAAAATACGTGCCATGACTATACCCAAGTGAGATGTTTTTCTAAGAGCTGTTGAAGAAATGATTTGAAGAAACAGAGTTTGCTCAGGTAACACCCTCCAGCACCCTCCTCCCTTCCCTTAGACTCATTAAACAGGAAATGAAACATGGTATATCAGGGTTGGCAGTGAGATCTACAGGGACCATGCGGGACTGTGACTCCTGATTCCAGGACAGCTGCTTTGGGATATAGTTTCTCTAGAATGATCAAAGCTAAGAAAGGCATCAAAGAGATAGTAATTATTTGGGAGAATCCCTCAGCCTACAGTTAAATGCAAAAGGCAAGAGTCCATTCATAGCCAAACTGTATCAGTAACAGAGACAAGCAGAAAGGAAAATGAGTTGATAAAGTAGCCTTATCAATATACAGAAGAAATTAGGAAGAAATCAAGCTCCTTGCTACAGCAGCTGGAAGCTACTCACACAGAGCCTTTCACATGGGGAATCTCTCGCCTGCCCATGCATATTTCTAACATTCATCTCTCCAGATGAAAATTCGACAAGCTGATTTCGAGAGTATCCCTAAAACAATGTTACAGGTATAGGGGGTTCTTCTTGTTAAGTTTGTAGACAGGATCAGATCAGAGGAGACTTCCGTGTACAGATGAATAAACAGAAAATACCCAAAGTAAAACATGAAATATTTCTATTGGAAATATTTCATGTGTGTGTGTGTGTGTGTGTTTTTTTTGTTTGTTTTTTGGTACTGGGGATTGAACTCAGGGGCATTCTACCCCCGAGCTACACCCCCAGTCCTATTTTCCATTTTTTATTTTGAAACAGGGTCTCACCAAGTTGAGGAGTGTAGCTGAGGCTGGCGGCAAACCCGAATCCTCCGGTCTCAGCCTCCCAAATACAGGGATTACAAGCATGCGCCACCACTCCCGGCTTAAGGAACGTGTTTTTGAAAAATATTTCCTTAGGAAAACACAATATTAAACCGGGCGTGGCGTTGCACACTTGTAATCCCAGTACTTGGGAGGCTGAGACAGGAGGATCTGGGTTTGTGACTAGCCCCAGCTACTTAGTGAAGTCTTCTGCAACTTAGTGAGACCCTGTTTCAAAATAAAAAATAAGAAAATAGGACTGGGGGTGTAGCTTGGAGCTAGAATGCTCCTGGGTTCCATTCCCAGAACCACAAAAAAAAAAAAAAAAAAAAAAAAAAAAAAAAAAAAAAAAAAAAAAAAAAAAAAAAAAAAAAAAAAGAAAGGAAACACAATATTAGATTATATGCATGATGACTTGATGACTTCATTATAATTAAATATAAAGTCAAATACAAAATGCAAGATGAACTAGACAAAGTCTACTGATGTCATTGCATAACTAAAATTTGCCTGAAAGCAGTGAAGAAAAATAACAATATGCTAGTGGTATAGGATGGAACGGATAGAAATTCAAGAACTGTTGCAGGCAGTTGGGAGGGGAGATAAATATCAATAAAATAAGATTTATTAAGTTGCAGCATGGCTAATAAGACAAAATAAAAACCGAGATAGCCATCCTCAAGGAATAGAGTGAAAGGAAACTAAATTTTGTAAATGCTGGTGTACAGTTCTTACCAATTAACGGGCAGATTAATAGGGAAAAAAACAACCCTATATTTAATTTAGTCAACATAAAAAT
>PVLC010045672.1:0-11726 GCA_004027655.1 Graphiurus murinus | reverse complement strand
TCCCCTCTCCACTTAGACTCTGTTTTTTCAGCCCCAAGCTGCCCACTCTTTCCTTCCCATAATCGCTAAGGCCTGGTTTCAAAGCTTTTAGATGTGACTCATTTGAAAGACAAATGTGCCTGCAGGTACTCCCCATGCCCTTCTCTTGGGAGGGGATTATCTCACTACCAAATACATATTTACTTTTTTTTTTTTTTTTTTCCAGTACTGGGGATTGAACTCAGGGGCATTCTACTTCCGAGCTATACCCCCAGCCCTATTTTTTATTCTTTATTTTGAAACCGAGTCTCACTAAGTTGCGGAGTGCCTCACTAGGTAGCTGAGGCTGGCCATGAACCCGGATCCTCCGGTCTCAGCCTCCAGAATGCTGGGATTACAAGCGTGCGCCACCACGCCCAGCTGGAGCACTTTTTTAAGAAATACTTTTATTGGTGCATTGTAATTATGCCTCATGTGAGGTTCAAAGCAGTACAAACATACATGCACACAGTACTTGGTGTGTTTCCCTCCAGATCCACCCCCCCCCGCCCGCCCCTCCTCGTACATATTAGTGAGATGGGTACTGATGCTTTCATATATGGACAGAACATTATTTGAACTATTTCCTTCCTCAATCTTCCTTAGCCACCTCGTCTTCTCCTTCCCCTAATCCCTGATCCACTCTTCTATTGGTCTCTCTCCTCGTTTATCTAAAGTCCCTTTTGTTTCTTATTTTCCTCTCTAGCTTCCACATATAAAACATATGTCCCTTGACTTTCTGCAACTGGCTAATCTCACATAGCATAATCTCTAGTTCCATCAATTTTCCTGTAAATGGCATAATTTTATTCTTCTTTATGACTAATATTCCATTGTGTGTATATACCACATTTTCATTATCCATTCATCTGTTGACAGACACCTTAGGTTGATTTTATAATTTGGCTATTGTGAATTGTGCTGCTGTAAACATGGGTGAGCATGTATCACTACAGAATTCTTTTTTTTTTTTTTTTAAAGATACTGAGGAATGGTATAGCTGGATCATACGGTGCTTCCATTCCTAGTCTTTGAGGAACCTCCATACTGATTTTATTAGTTTATACTAATTTATAATCTCACCAACAGTGTATAAGAGTTCCTATTTCCCTACATCCTCACTAGCATTTATTATTATTTGAATTATTGATGATTGTCATTCTAACTGGAGTTAGATGAAATCTCAGTGTAGTGTTTTTCCTCCTCCTCCTCTTCCTCTTCCTCCTCCTCCTCCTCCTTTTTCTTCATTTGTTTGTTTTGTTTGTGTGTAGTGCTGGGGATAGAACTCAGGGGCATTCTACCTCCAAGTTATACCCCCAGATCAATCCATCTATCTATCTATCTATCTATCTATCTATCTATCTATCTATCTATCTATCTATCTTTCTTTTTTCTTTCTTTCTTTTTTTTTTTTTTTTTTTTTTTTTTTTTTTTTTTTTTTTTTTTTTTTTTTTTTTTTTTTTTTTTTTTTTTTTTTTTTTTTTTTGGACACAGTGCCTTGCTAGGTTGCTGCGAGTTTCACTAGTTGCAGAGGCTGTCGTTGAACTTGTGATCCTCCTGTCTCAGCCTCCCAAGTACTGGAATTATAGGTGTGCCCCACGTGCCTGGCTCTCAGTGTAGTTTTGATTTGCATTTCCCTGAATCCACTGAAAAAATAAATTTGGAGAACAATTCCATTCATAATAGCCTCAAAAAAAAGGGTGAAGGGGTGGGAATAAATCTAATCAAGGAGGTAAAAGACCTCTACAATGAAAACTATAGAATATTAAAGAAAGACATTGAAGATCTTAGGAGATGGAAAGACCTCCCATGCTCTTGGATAGGCAGGATAAATATTGTTAAAATAGCCATTCTACCACAAGCCATCTACAGATCCAGTGCAAATCCTATCAAAACACTGCAGTGCTTTGAACTCCTGCTGTTCCCTCGGGGTTCCTGGCTGCCCCTTCCCAGCTGCTCCTCCTTCCTGACTGCCTCATCCCCCCTCCTCTCTGAGTGGTTTGTGGCCGCCTTGTACAAAGCAGGGCTGAGGTTCTGGATGCTCAGATCAGCCTGATATTTTGGCTTCCCTTTAATATATATATATTTTTTCGGTACTGGGGATGGAACCTAGGGGCATTCTACCTCCGAGCCACACCCCCAGCCCTAATTTTTCTTCTTTATTTTGAAACAGGGTCTCACTAAGTTGTGGAGTGCCTCACTAAGTAGCTGAGGCTGGCTGCAAACCCGGATCTTCCTGTCTCAGCCTCCCAAATGCTGGGATTACAAGCATGCGTCACCACACCTGGCTTCCTTTTAATATTCTTTAAATATTTGATCAACATTTATTTAGGGATGTTCTTTTTATTGAAATGGTAAAATATGCATAATAAAAATATTACCATTTTAACCATTTTTAAGTGTACAATTTAGTAATGTTAAGTATATTTACATTATTGTGCAACCAATCTCCAGGCTTTTCATTTTATAAGATTGAAACTCTGTACCTAGACGGGTGTGGTGGCCTATAATTCTAGTACTTGTGAGGCTGAGACAGGAAGGTCACAAGTTCAAGGCCAGCCTTGGAAACTTAGCCACACCATGTTTCAAAATAAAAAATAATAGTAAAATAGGGCTAGAGGGTATGTCTCAGAGATAGAATGCCTCTGGGATTAATCCCCAGTAAAACACACACACACACACACACACACACACACACACACACACACACAGAGCAACATACAACTCTCTACCCATTAAACAACAACTCCCCGTCTGCTAAACCTCTGGCAACTGCTATTCTACTTTCTGTCTGTGAGTTTGACCACTACACCTCATATAACTGAAAGAACACATTATTTGTCCATTTGTTGCGGGTTTATACCATTTAGCATGTCCTCCAGGTTCTTATGTTGTAGCATATTAGAGAATTTACTTCCTTTTCCAGGTTAGATAATATTCCATTGTGTGTAATATTCTGCATTTTTTTTTTATTGTAGTAATTCGTGCATTGTAAGCGTACATCTTTGTTAGGTACAAATTGTTAACAACATATTTACACACAATTCTCATTTGACCCCTTCCCCAATTCCCACCCCGTTGCCTCGCCCTCCCTCCCTGCATTTTCTTTATCCATTCATCTATTGATAGATATTTGGGTTGCTTCTATCTTTGGGCTATTGTGAATAATGCTACCATGAATATGGGTGTACAAATAACTCTTCAAGACCCCAATTTCAATTTTTTTGGGGGTACATACCTAGAAGTGGTTGCTGAATCATATGGTAATTATAATTTTAATTTTTTGAGGACCCACAGTTTTCTATAGTGGCCATACCATATTAGAGACCCCACCAACGGGGCTGAAGGTTCCAATTTTTCCACATCACTGACAGCACCTGCTGTTTTCTGGCTTTGTGATGGTGGCCATCCTAATGAATGTGAAATGATATCTCCTTGTGGTTTTGATTTGCATTTCCTGGATGACTAGTGACATTGAACAGGGAAGACTTTGCAAAAACAAAGAGAGAGAAATAAATAAATAAAATCCAGTATTACACTGCATACCAAAGAGAAGATGGTGCTGCCAGCAGGGAAGAGTCATCAACAAATGAATAAATAAAGCAATGGATTTCATATTTCTCCATGGTGGGATTTGGCACCACCAGGCTTGCAAAGTCCTCACTGAAGAAGCCCATCATTCCAAACCTCATCTGGCTAGATTTAAGACTCCTGAGCACAGTGAGAAGCAGTTTCTACCCTCAGAAGCAAACATAGCTATATCCAATTAAAAGTACACATCTAATTGGTCTTATTAAATTCACTTGAGAGAGATGATTGGCACATCAGAGAGTGTGTCACCATCACGTTCCCGCATGCAGGGCACCGTTCTATAGGAATACTGGGGTAGGAGGCCTGGGAGCAGGACCCCAGCTCAGCTCAGCTCAGCTCACCCGGGGCATCTGACCTCTGAGCTACACCTCCACCCCTTTATATTTTTTTAATTTTGAAACAAGGTCTTGCTAAATTGCCAAGAGCCTTGCTAAGTTGCTGAGTCTGGCCTCAAACCCTTCTGTCTCTGCCTCCCAAGTATGGGGAGTATAGGCATGTGCCTCCGAACCAGGGTCAGATCTATTTCTAATGAAATTCCAAGGCCTCTGTTCCCTCTATGTGCTGCCATGTAACGAATCTCCCTCAGTTTACTGGATTAAAGCAACTTCTGTTTATTTCCATTGACAAGGCTTAGCTGGAGAATTCTGCTGCACAGGACCTTGGCTGAGGCCGGGGTCAACGAGGGCTTGCGGCCAGAAGGTCCGAGGGGGCTCACTCACATGCCTAGAGCCCGGTGGGGATGGCTGGGGGCCCGGCAGGGCAGCGGGGCCTCTGTCTGTGGGGTCTCAGCCACCCATCCTCACAGGGCTCTGGCCTTGTCTTTGTGGTTGATCACTCGTCAGGATAGTCACACTTTCTTGTGCAGCGGCTTAGGGCTCCGCAAGTGGCAAAAGCATGAGAAACTACCAGGCTTCTCATGGCTTGGGCCCAGAACTGGCCCAGTGTCACTTCCTTACATTCTTTGGTCTCTTGTGGGAGGGGACTGAATGAAGGTGTGGTTCTGCAGAGCTGTGGTTCCTGGGGGGCCATCTTTGGAGAAGAGCTGCATGGCTTCTCTAACCTGGACTTCCTCAGGGTATGAGAGAATGGCCTATGGAGTGTTCCAGAATCTGTTCACTTAATAGTTAACTGGAGCAAAGCAAAGCAACAGTTTTACAAACACTCGGGAGTGAAATTCTGGCATTAATGAGGAACTGGGGAAAGTGTTAATTGGATGTGGTCTAAGTGAATGTCTTTTCTCCATCCTCTTATAGCATGTCTTTCATTTTCCCCGTCTGCGTCATCTGCAATCGCAGTTTCCCCCTGTGATTCATGTCATCACGTTGTAACGCTCACTTCCCTGCAGGAGAGTGCTGTTTGTATTTATTGCTGAGGAAGCTCTGTGTCTCACCATCTTTGTTTGCTTAAAGTTCATAATTTGAATGCAGAATCTTCATGCTGCTGCCTCTATAACAGCTCCCAAGTGATGAGGGTTTTTCTCCTCTATCGTACACTCAGGAGCAGTATCCTGCTCAAAGGATTTTCTCTACCTATGATGCTCTTTGATTTTGGAACACTGTGTGACTGCGAACCATTAGAGGGTTTCATAAAGGCCCTGGATTTTTGCCCAAAGAGTGACTACAAGTTATGTACAACCTGGAAAGGGAACCACACATCACAGAGTACTCAACATGTTTAAAATAGATACATGTTCTCATAATCGCTATGAGGAGTAAATGAGTGCTATGTTTTGGATGTTTATTTCCTCCTAAAAATCATATGTTGAAATCTTCACCCCCAAGCTGAGGGCATTAGGAAGTGGAGTGTCTGAGGGTGATTAGGTCATGAGGGTGGAGCCCTCAGATTGGGATTAATGAAAACCTGGAGAGCTAGCTGGGTGCTTCTACCTGGGAGAAGGCACCATTTATGGACCAGGCCCCACCAGACACTGAATCACAGGGGCCTTGATCTCAGACTTCTGCCTCCAGAACTGGAGCCATAGATTTCTGTTGTTTATATGCTTCTTAGTGTATAGTATTTTGTTATGGAAGCCCAGAATGGACTCAGACAATGAGTTACCTTTTGCAAAGTAACACTCTGAGTTTCAATAATTATTAGCTACTGCCAGGAGTAGTGCTGCACACCTGTAATCCCAGGAGGATTGCAGGTTCAAGGACAGCCTCAGGAACTTAGTAAGACTCTCAGCAATCTAGTGAGACCTTGTTTCAAATAAAAAAATAAAATAGGGCTGGAGGTATAGCTCAGAGATAGAATGCCCTTGGGTTCAATCCCTAACACCACAAAAAAAAAAAAAATGTTAGCTGTCATTTTGGTATCTGCTCCATCCCTTATTCTCCAATACAAAATTTGCCCCCAAACACCAATTCTGGAAACTTAGATTGTCCCAGCCATCTGCTGAAACATTTTTTTCTCTGTGTTTTTAAAAATGGGAACATTAAATATATTTAATTGTCAATATATTTGGTATTTCTACTACTCTCTCAAAAACCTTCTAATATTTTAATTGACACACTATTTTGCATTTTTATGGGGCACAGTACGATAATTCAATACACGTGTACACTGTGTTGTGCTCAAATCAGAGTAATTCGCATTTCCATCATTTAGAATTTCCAACACTTATCATTGAGAACCTTTGGACTCTTCTAGTTATTTTGAAAGAGATCATAAATTGTTGTAAACTGAAGTTACCCTATTGTGCAATATAACACTAGAGCTAGTTCTTCCTAGTGAATGGTACTTTGGAACCTGTTATCTGACCTCCCTCTCTCTCCTCCACTCCCTTTCCTGCTCTCTGGTGACCACTGCCCTGCTCTCTTTTCCAATTTTTTTAATTTCCACAAACGAGGGAGAACATGCAGTATTTGTCTTTCTGTCCCCGGCTCACTTCACTTAACATAATGTTCTCCAGTTCCACCTATGTTGCCAAAAATTACAAGAGTGCATTCTTTTTTTATGGCTGAAAACTATAACACTGCATATAAGCCACACTTCCTTTATCCATTCCCCCATCAATGGAGGCCTTGGCTGATTCCACGTACTAGCTCTCGTGAATGTGCTACTGTAATCATGAGAGTGTGACTATTTCTCTGACATATTGATCTCATGTTCTTTGAATGAATATTCAAGAGCAGGATAGCTGGTTCATATGACAGATCTATCTTTATTGTGTATATGTGTGTGTGTGTGTGTGTGTGTGTGTGTGTGCGCGCATGTATGTGTGTTACTGGGGATTAAACTCAGGGACAGTCTGCCTCTGAGCTACACTCCCAAGCCCTATTTTATTTTTATTTTGAAACAAGGTCTCACTAAGTTGTGGAGGGCCTCACTAAATTGCTGAGGCTGGCTGCAAATCTGTGATCCTCCTGTCTCAGTCTCTTAAGTACTGGGATCACAAGCATGTACCATATATACCTGGCTATTTTTACTTTTTTGAGGAGTCTAGGTATTGTTTTCCATAGTGGAGCAGCTGTACTAATTTATGTACCCATCACCACTGTATCTCAGTATCCTCATTAGCATTTGTTATTTTGTGTCTTTTTGACAATAGCCATTCTAACTGGGGTGAGATATCTCATTGTAGTTTTGATTTGCATTTATCTGATGATTAGTGATATTGAGCATTTTTTTCCATATACTTTTTGGTCATTCTTTTGTCTTCTTTTTTTTTTCAGTTTTGAAACAGGGTCTCACAAAGTTACTGAGGCTGGCCTGGAAATTGCAATTCTCCTGTCTCAGCCTCCCAAATACAGGGATTAATGGCATGCACCATTGTATCTGGCTTGTTTATTCAGATTTTTATAGTCAATTTTCATTCATTTTTCAAAACTGCATGGTCAATTTTATGGCCTTTGTTCTTAACTTACATCATCAATCTTTTCTACTATTTATTTAAACATTGTGTTGATGATTCAGGGAGTCTTTGCACGTCTAATTCTGCTATATGTTGTTTTTGCTGACTCTCACTCATGGTGTTGTGTTAGTTTTTGATTTATGATTAATGAGATTATCTAGTTGGAAAGTGGAAAAGTGAGTTCCTCCAAAGAGGAGAATTTGCAGCTGCCTCTCTAGGTACCTGGGAGAACTACTACTAACCCAGGAGTACTTTTTTGGTACTGGGGGTTGAATCCAGAGGCATTCTACCTCCAAGCTATACCCCCTAGCCCTTTTTATTTTTTATTTTGAAACAGGGTCTTGCTAAATTGCTGAGGATCTTACTAAGTTACTGAGGCTGGCCTCCAATCTCCAATTCTCCTGTCTTAGTCTCCCATACAGGGATTTACAGGTGTGCACCACTGCACCTGGCCCCACATTTTTTCCCATGAGAGATCAGTTCTGGGGTCCAGCTTCAAACCCAAATGTGCTCGAAAGAGGCAGGCTTCTTCCTCAGTTTCAGGACATCACTGGCCAACCCTTTCATTCTCTGTGGGTTTATTTTATCTACTTATTTACTTCTAGTCCAAGAGGCTCAGAAGCAAACCTGGAGGTGAGACCTGAAGAAAGTTGGCACCATGCTGACCTTGTGCACTGCAAAGAAGCAGAATCTGGAAACGCCCCCGTCAATGCAGATGAGGAAGATGGGGGTCTCCAGGTGTGCCGTGTATGTGGGGACAAGGCCAATGGCTATCACTTCAATGTCATGACATGTGAAGGATGCAAGGGCTTTTTCAGGTAGAGTCACCCATCAACCTTCATTTACCTACAACCATTGGCACAATGGGTCACATCCAACTGGGGTCTCTTGTTAATCCACTGGGCAATGTCTCAGGGCCTCAGCTGGATGTGCCTCCTGGGTTCCGAGTGGGGGTTGGTGGCCCACCCCAAGGCCTCCTAATTAGTCTTGAGCAAACCATTTATACCTCAAAAGAATCCTTCATCTTCAAGTCTTCCCGGGTCTACCTGGGAAAGGAACCTTCCATTAAGGTACCGTATCTGTATTCTTGAATAAAGGTAAACGAGTGAAGAATTTGGAAAACCTAAAATTCAAGTGTTCAAATCAGTCTTCGAGGGCAGTTGTTAAGCAAAGAATGGCATGAAATAAATGAAAACATAAAATAAGCTCACAAGAAGTAGACAAACAGGGAGGACTCAAAATTCAGGACTTAAACATCCCAGCTCACAGCAAAGCAGGCCTGGACAGAAGGCTCACGGTGTCCAGCTCAAGAACCAGAAAGACCAAAGCCAGCTCTGAGGCTACCCTCAGCACAGGGCTCAGACCCAGAGGGAGAGAAGCTTATAGAGAGAGGAAGGGAGGAGAAAGGAATTCGGGAGAAAGAGCTCCCAAGGTGCCCCAGGCAGGGGCAGGGATGCAGTTTCCATCTCGAGCCACCCTTGAGACCTTGCATGTTCTCAAGACAGCCAGTCTAACCTGGCCCTTTGGAAAGGAACCCCAGGGACAATGCCTCACTCTGTGATCCCAAAGATGGGCTGCTGGTCCGTGTGTCAGGGTTGGGAACTCAGCTATTTGGTCCTAGAACCCACAGGAGCATTTCCAGGCCTGAATGATCCCCAGGTGGCACTGCTGCCGCCTTTGTGTTAAGACCAGTTCAGTATCATCAGAATGAAAAAGCCCCAGCTTCGGGGTGGACATGGCCCAACCTGAATCGTCTTCAGGCTATGTCTAGTTAACTCTGCCTGGGGCGGGTCCAGAGGCATCATGCTCCAGGGAGAAATGTGTTATGTGGGCTCTAACAGGATGAGATACAGCAGCAGTGTCAGGCCATGTTCAGCTCCAAGTCATAGGACACTTGTCTGGTTCAACATCAAGGAAAACGTGGAACCTCTCCTAAAACAGGAGCCAGCTTGACGGCTTCCATGTGGGTACATTCTGCAGCTCAATTCTTTGCATTTTTCTCTTCTGCCACCCTGCCCAAGAGTCTGATTTCTGTTTGGAGAGACCCAGGCACAGACCATGATGTTCAGCTGGGGAACAAAAGTGCCATCTCTTCCTCTCTTCAAGAGCAAGAAAACTTTCCCCAGCTGGGCATAGTGATGTATGCCTGTAATCCTAGTGCTTGGGAGGCCAAGACAGGAGGATTGCAGGTTTGAGGCCAGCCTAAGCAACTTAGCAAGGAACAGCAGATAGATCTCTGAGCTGAGCACATGCCACATGGCTGCCTGGAGGCAGGTGGACATCTGAGCCAGATCTAGATCCTGCCAGCCTGGGGCATCTGTCCAAGCAGCATCCAGTAGACTGCCTGGAGGTGCAGGAATTCTCCGCTCTCCCCTCCCCAGTAGGGTGCTATTCCTAGGACTCCCAGAAGGAGGCGACATATTATAGTGGGTAGGAGCTTGGATTCGGTGTCAGGGAGACCTGGACTCAAATTTCGGGTCATTTAACCTGGAAGACAGGTGGTGGTGAACTATATGTGCCAGGCAGATGACAGGATGAATTCCATAGGAGTTTTAAAACTAAATTTGCAAAGCTTTGCAAAATGTCTAGCTTAGAATCTGATATGTAGCATGCCTGTGATAAATATGAGCCCCTCTCCTCCATTCTGAGTGTACTTTAGAGTCACATAGAGGGTCTTTTATTCAGGCCAGCAGGCACATGTGTGTGGGATGGTACATGTCCCCTAGGCTGGTCACTGGTCACCAGCTTAGCCACCAGTCTGGCCCTCGAGGCCACTTTGCAACCCCCTGTCTGTTCCTATGTTTTCAAGCCAGCATCCCTCATTTCCCACAGTGCTGGATGAGAACCAGAAGTCAGAGCCAAGAGACAACTTGTTTCTTGCCATCCAGCTGTGGAAGCGAGGAGGGGGAGGCAGTTCAGGATGCCTGGGCTGTGGGAGAGAGAGGCTGTGCCAGAGCCTTCAGCACTCATCCCCCACCGTCTGCCTGCCTGAGGACCAGGGCTCACAGGCTCCTCCCTTAGTCAATCAGGAAAATTCCACTTTGCAAGGGGAAGTCATTGTCCAGTTGGGTAGCAAAGCTTACTGGTCCCTCTAGCTGTCCCTGGCTTCCCATGCAGAATGAGAGTTGGGGAAGGGAGCGGGCTGTTGACGTTTCTTCTCTCCTGGGGTCAGTTTTCCTCTAGTTCCCTCTTTCAAGAAGGAGACATCCAAGAAGACGCCCGTCTCCCTGGAAACTCTGTGGCTCAGGAGAGAACAGATGCCTGGGGAGGGGCCTGAGCCTGAAGTTGAAGTGTCCCAGCAAGTGGCTTGGGTGCAGGAAAAGCACACATCCCATTTCCCGTGGGAGTGTTGCTGGAAAGTCCTCGTCCCCTGCTCCTGGGTCTTTAGAGAACGACCCCACCTATGCCTTTCCTGTACAGCCTCACCAACTCGGAAGGCAGACGCAGAGGCCCTAAGCCCGAGGCCCGGAGTGCTTGGGATTAGCTAGTCCCCGTCCCGCTGGGAGGGGACGGGAGAGAGGTGGTGTGGGAGTCGGGTGCCCATGCAGCTTGTCTTTTGCTCTTTCTCCTCTCACAGGAGGGCCATGAAACGCAATGTGCGGCTGAGGTGTCCCTTCCGCAAAGGCACTTGCGAGATCACCCGGAAGACGCGGCGGCAGTGCCAGGCCTGCCGCTTGCGCAAGTGTCTGGAGAGCGGCATGAAGAAGGAGAGTGAGCGAGGGCCACCCCGGGGGTGGGGGCGAGTGTGCCCAGGGGCCCGGAGGAGCGCGCTCGTGTGCACTGTGCACGCGTGGGCTTGTGCGTGCCACTGGCAGCCATCTCGAAGAGGCACTAGGGAGATGGAGGGTGTCTTAATCCTCTGCTCTAGGAGGTGTGGCGGGCATCGCGGGTCAGAGCTGTGGCCCCTCTTTCCTCTCGGCTGCACCTACAAGCTTCCTTTGCCCCTTCCTAATTAATTGCTCTCCTGGAGTTGTAACCAAACTGGGGGAGGGCGAGCCTGTGGGGACGCGTGTGCTGAGCCTGGCTTGCTGGACCTGCAGTGATCATGTCCGATGCGGCGGTGGAGCAGAGGCGGGCCTTGATCAAGAAGAAGAAGAGGGAACGCATCGCGGCTCAACCTCCGGGGGTGCAGGGGCTGACGGAAGAGCAGCGCTCCATGATCCAGGAGCTGATGGACGCTCAGATGAAAACTTTTGACACCACCTTCTCCCATTTCAAGGATTTCCGGGTAGGAGACTTTATAGCTGCTGTGCCAGCCCTTTAA
>PVLC010045671.1:0-11692 GCA_004027655.1 Graphiurus murinus | reverse complement strand
GTATCCTAATATTAAGTAGTAGTGATAGTAATGCTGAAAATAATAATCCTCCTCATCATGAAAAAATAGAATAAATAGGTTCCAAACCATCTCGAGGTGTGAGCCAGGAGGCAGATGGAGAATAGCAGGGCCACCAAGCCCATGGGATTCTAAGGGAGCACTTGACAGAGGAGTCCCAACAGAGCCCCCAGGGAGGACAGTGAGGCCTCCTTGCTATCAGAAAGAACTGCTCCATGGTCACAGGTAAAATGTACAAACATGCTAAAGCCTGCAGCACCCAGCTAGCTTTCCAGTTTGGTTTGATGTTATTTAGTGCAGTACAGGGACACAGAACAAGCGCCATGTCAATTCTTGGTGTTTGCCCAAGGAGCAGTGATTTAAAAGCTTCTTCAAATCGTCCCCACTTGACACATTCTTCACTGCTTCTTTAAGACTTAATTTATAATGTTAAGCTGCAGGTATTAATTGATTGTAGAAAAATATGGGGCTTTCAAATCCAAGACGCAAAAGAAAAAATGTCCATTTCCTTAAACAGCCATGCATTAAAATACTTCCAGTGATTCTACTCTTCAAAGTATCTGGCTTTTTAAGTGGTTGCTTTAGACTATCTGACATTCCAAATCACAATTCCTGTTAAACCTCTTAAATAATTCTGGCGTACATCTAATTTTCTTAAGTATGTGATACATATTAATCTTTTATTCACACAAGATTATTTGACTCTCTTACCCTGTGTCATTGATTCAAGAAAATACCTTCAGTCCTTTTAGCGACAGGAAAGGGAGGGTTGGTGATTGGAGAGCCCGTGGATTATGACACAGTTGTAAACAATATTCTGTAAATTAAAACCACACATTATCTCTGCTCAGTGACCTTTCAGAACTTAACTGAAAGTCTTATATGGTAATTAGGGCTTGTGGCTGTATCCCCTTGTATAATAAAGGTTTTCATTTGTTTGTTTGTTTTTGTCTTTTTTTTTTCTTACTATTGGGAAGTAGGAAATCTTTGAACAGGGAGTTAGGGGAGAAAAGTAACCAGGGGAAGAGGGCAGCATGACAGGGAAGGAGAAAGCCACATCAGTGAGCAGGCGGGAGCAAGATGGCAATGCAGGGTGACTCTTAGAGACACCGGCTGCTATTCAGAGATGGTGAGGCCATGCATTTGCACCCCTATACAGTGCTTATGCACACAAAACTGTGTACAATTTTGAGTACTTCCAAAAAGACTCATTCATGGACATCTGAGAACCTCCGGTCCCTTAAGGTAAGAGGATGTCAGCAGGCAGGCATGCTTCTACAGAACATTTTCAGAATCAGTTACTTGAGAACTCTAGTGTTTTATTCCCAAAGGCACATAGCTACACAGTTTAATGCTGGACTTGGAATCTGAGTGACTGCTCTAAAGTTTACTCTCTTAATGGACCACTTGAGCTGTATTTTATCATCACTGGCCACACAACCAACAGGAAGTGTTTATTTTATGGAGACAGAGAGCATGCATGTTTTACCAATTTTAGTTTATAATTCACAGTTGACCTGATGTAGAATACCATAGGGAAAAAAAAGTTTGTTTTTTGATTTGGCAATATGAAAAATACTGATGCAATTATTTGAAGGCTACTCATCTGCTAAAATATATGCACAGATGTTAAGGGCTGAGAGGTAAACAACCAGTATGACTTCTGAAAAATGCATATATAGCCGGGCGTGGTGGCGCACGCTTTTAATCCCAGCATTTAGGGGGCTGAGACTGGAAGATCCAGGTTCTTGGCCAGCCTCAGCTACCTAGTGAGGCACTTTGCAAAATAAAGAATAGAAAATAGGGCTGGGGGTATAGCTCGGAGGTAGAATGCCCTTGAGTTTAATCCCCAGTACTGCAAAAAAAAAAAATGCATATATATTATAAGATGTTATAAATTATTGTATATTCTAGATATTGGTCCTTTACCAGAGGAGTAACTGGCAAAGATTGTCTCCCTCTCTGTAGGCTCTCTTCAGACTCTTGTGTCTTTGCTGCTCAGAAGCTTTTTAATTTGATACAATCCCATTTATTGATTCTGTTTTATTTCTGAATCTTTGGAGGTTTTATTGATTAAGTCTCTAGCAGTACCTATATTTCAGTGAGTTTTTTCCTATATTTTTTCTAGTAATTACAAGTTTTATGATCTAGTTTCTAGGCCTTTGATCCATCTTTTTCTTTTTTTTATTGATTGGTGCATTGTAATCATACATCTTTGTTAGGTACAAGCTGATAAAGGCATATATGCACACATTTCTCATTTAACCCCTTCCCCAATTCTCACCCCACTCCCTCGCCCTCCCTCCTTCTCAAGTTCAGTTTAGTGATTGACTCTGATATATTTGCGAAAATACATCATGTGCATTAGGGTGCCCCCCCCCATCTAGCCCCTTCAGTTAAGTCAATTTCTTTGCTTATCAAGGTTTCTCCTTTTTCATCTAGAGTCCCTCTTATGCCCTATCTTCTCCCTAGCATCTGCATACTAGGGAGAACATAGGCTTTTTTACTCTTTGTGACTGACTAATCTCACTTAACATAATGTTTTCCAGTTGTATCCATTTCCCTGCAAATAACATGATTTGTTCTTCTTTATGGCTGAGCAAAATTCCATTGTGTATATATCCCATAGTTTGTAATCCATTCATCTGTCGATGGACATTTTGGCTGGGTCCATAGTTTGGCAATTGTGAATTGTGCAGCTATAAACATAGATACATATGCGTCGGTCTGATAATTTGGTTTCCATTCTTTTGGGTAAATATCCAGAAGTGGTATTGCTGGATCATATGGTAGGTTCATTCCCATTCATCTGAGGATCCTCCATTCTGTTTTCCAAAGTGGTTGCACTAATTTCCAATCCCACCAACAATGTATTAGGGTTCCTACTTCTCTACACCCTTGCCAGCATTCATTGTTGTTTGTGTTTTTGATGATTGCCATTCTGATTGGAGTTAGGTGGAATCTCAAGGTACTTGTGATTTGCATCTCTCTGATTGTTAATGATGTAGGATATACAGAGAACTCAAGAAACTCACAGCTAAGGAAACAACCCAATCAAAAATTGGGCAAAAGATCTAAATAGACACCTCAAAAAAGAAGAAATACAAATGGCCAATAAATGTATGAGGAAATGTTCCACATAATTAGCAATCAGAGAGATGTAAATCAAAACCTTTGATCCATCTGGAGTCGACTCTTGTGCAGGATGAGAGATTGATGTCTAATTTCATTCGACAAATGTATATCCAGTTTTCCCAGCACCATTTATTGGAAAAGCTGTCTTTGATTCAGTGTATATTTTTAGGTCTTTTGTTGAATCATGCTTGCATCCCTGGAATGACATCAACTTGGTCATCATGTACAATCTTCTTGATGTGGTTTTGGATGCTAATTGCTATTATTTTATTAATTATTTTTGCATCTATGTTCATCAAGGATATCAGTCTGTAATTTCCTTTCCTTGAGGTATCTTTATTTGGTTTGGTATCAAGGTAATGTTAGCTTCCTAGACTGAGTTGTGAAAATTTAATGTTAAAAGAAAAAATAACCCAATCAAAAAGTGGGCAGTTGAACTGAATAGACACTCTTCTAAAGAAGAAACACAAATCAGCAATAAATATATATAAAATGTTCAACATCATTAGCAATCAGGGAAATGTAAATCAAAACTAAACTGAGATTGAATATAATTCCAGTTAGAATAACAATCATCAAGAATACAAACAATAATACACTCTGGTAAGGCTGTGATGAAATAGAAACTTTAATACATTGTGGGGGCTGGGTGTGGTGGCACATGCTTGTAATCCCAGTACTTGGGAGGCTGAGATAGGAGGATCTGGATTCGCAGCCAGCCTCAGCTACTTAGTGAGGCTGTCCGCAACTTAGTGAGACCCTATTTCAAAATAAAGAATAAAATATAGGGCTGGGGGTGTAGCGCAGAGGAAGAATGTCCCTGAGCTCAATCCCCAGTACTGAAAAAAAAACTACACTGTGGGATTGCAAATAAGTACAACTACTATGGAGATCTTCACAGAGGTTCCGCAAAGCCTAGAAATGGAAACACCGTATGACCCAGTTCTCTCACTCTTCAGTATCTTTCCAAAAGAATAAAACCCAGATTCCTATAGTGATACATGCATACCCGTGTTTACAGCAGCACAATTCACAGTGGCCAAATTATGGCACCGACTCAGGTGTCTGTTTGACAGATGACTGGATAACAAAAATGTATATATGCACACAATGTAATTGTATTCGGCCATAAAGGAGAACAAAATTATGCCATTTGCAGGAAAATAAATGAAACTAGAGAAACTTATACTAAGTGAAATCAGCCAGTCTCAGAAAGCCAAGGGTTGAATGTTTACACATGGAAGCTAGAAAGAGAATAAAAAGCAAAAGGGACCTCAGATAAATCAGGAGAGGGGTCAGAATAGTAGAAGGGGGTCAGGGGAGGAAGGAGGGAAGAGGAAAAAGACGCATGATGAAGGAGCAGTTCCAATAATGCTATGTCCATATATTAAGGTATCACTACCAATCTTACTAAATCTTACTAATGTGTATGTTTAGGGGGAGAGGGGAACAGGGGGGCGTCCAGGGGGAATCACAAAAAACAGTGTGTGCATGCCTATTTGTATCACACTGAACCTTATTTTGATGTATAATTATAATACACCAATAATAGTACATTAAAATATCATAAGCTGGGCGTGATGGCGCACGCTTGTAATCCCAGCATTCGGGAGGCTGAGACCGGAGGATCCAGGTTCGCGGCCAGCCTCAGCTTCCTAGTGAGGCACTCTGCAACTTAGTGAGACTCGGTTTCAAAATAGACAGTAAAAAATAGGGCTGGGGGTATAGCTCGGAGGTAGAATGCCCCTGAGTTCAATCCCCAGTACCACAAAAAAAAAAAAATCATAAATTACTTCTTTATATAGATGCTATATGAATTTGGCATCTTGATTTCCTTCTATACCTGCAATTGGGTGATTTAGTACAAGAGATGGAGAAAAGAGGGAGGAAATCACAGTGACGCAGTCTCAGACATGTTCCTGGAAATGATGAATTCAGCCCCACTCCTGGATGCATTATTGAGAAATGGCAAGCCACTAATGGTGGAAGAATGGTTTTAAAAGCTTCCAGAGAGGGGAACAAAATGACATGCAAAGCCAAGGAGCAGAAGGGCTTCGGATTTCTCAGAAACAAAACCCAAGTGAGGAAGGAGGTACTGGTGCCGACCTTTTTTAGGCAACACGTAGATGGTAGCAGAAAGTTCCAGACTGTCTATGTTGTACTTAAGCTCTTTTGTTTTTTGTTGTTGTTGTTGTTCACGCAGGGAGAAAACACATAAAGTATTCTTCTTAGGGGTCTTTTTCTTATGTATAAACTCCCTTACATTCGGAATACATACGTTTGTTTATATGTAAAAGAAATATTATATATACATATATAATATTTATGTATTATGTGTAATACATAAATATGTGTATAATTTCAAGTTTACTTTAAGTATTTTCCTATATGAAATTTTTAAGAAAAGCAACCATTTGTAACCATAGGTTAAAATCAAAACAATCCTTTATAAATTCTGACCCGTCGTGTGTCCTTCGGCTTCAACTTGTGCTTCACGCTGCACTTCCCCGGCTGGACTTTGGCGTTCCTATTTTTCCTTTGGTCCTGAGTGAATTAACAAGGGCTCTTGGTTTTGGCCAGGGCTGATGTAGCCTTTGAGACCAGGTGCGATTATTACCTGTCTGTGGCCGCTCTCTTGCTTCTCTGAGGTGCGGGAGCCCTTCTGTACCACTCACATTTCCAGCGTTATCACCGTGTCCATGGTACCTGTCTCTCTCCCCTGTAGTTATATCCTATCCACAGAGCAGGACTGTGCCTCATCCAGCCCCCATGGATTTGGAGTATGTATCCATAGCAGGTTCATGCCTTTGAAAAGCAAATCCATTCCTTAAGGATTCATGATATTTACAGTGATTTTAGTCACCATGACTCAACAGGATTACCTTCTTGTTTTTAATTTCAAATGTCACACAGGTTTAGTCCATGTCCAGGGTTCTGAACTAAGTCACCCATGGCACTGGAGAGTTCTACAACATAGAACAAAATACAGAGGTTTCTAGAGAAAAAAACAAAGTTTCAGAATTTCATAGCAAAAAAAATGTCACAGAGGAAGTAAGCGGCCAAAGGGCGCTGTTAGGAATGAGCTCTGTGATTGCCGTCTTAAGCTGTAAAAGAGGATGAGTTAGACAGGACCACTGAAAAAGAATCCTCAAACGGACTACATGTGGGTTGACGAGGGCCCGAGTTAGTGGAGGAGGAGAAAACCGGGTAGTTTGCTTTCGAATTGTCAATGGGACTCAAGGACTCCTTGCAAGGATACATCTATAACCCAGACACTTACTGGAGTGTGAATTTATTCTGTCTTGCTAAAACTTTGTTCCAACTAGAAATGGAATGTTCTATTTCCTTTTTTTTTTTTTTTTTTTTCATAGTTTGGGTATCTCTCTCCTCTCTTGATACATTTTTTTCCTGGTACTACACAAGGTTTTAAATTAAATTAGCAAGACCATTGGTTTGGGAAGCATATTGATGTCCTATGATTGCTTGATTCGAGACAGAACAAATGGATACAATATTAAACCTTCACTACATGCATAAATAGTTCAGATAAGTGCAAAGTAGGAAAGTGGACGGTGTGAGCCAGCTCAGTGAGTGACAGCTCACCTAGTGACAGAGCTTCCTCTTCTGCACCCAGCTCTCCTACTTTGAGTCCTTACTGGTGCCGTGTTTTCATTTAATATGAAAATATATCACACGTTCACTTTCAAGCGAGACCAAGAAGAAACAGTAGCACAGCGATTACCCAGCCCTTGACAACTGCTATTCTGGAAAAGCCGCCAGCTGAACTTGGCTTAATTGAAAGGCCTCTGAGGAACAGACAACAGGAGAAGGGAGGGGCGCTCTCTTTCTATTTTTCTTGAAAAAAAAAAAAGTGGTTTCTTAGTCTTGGCCTTCACAGCCAGAGCCTTTTACTTCGCCCTTATCTGGGCTTCCTGTGTTCCAACCATTCTTTTCTGGTCTCTAGCACCTCGAAGGCTTTGTTCGGCTCCTGTGCAGACTAGTGCAGCAGAGGGAAGAGCTTCTTCCCTTGTTACGCTGACTCTTTTTTGTTTTTCCTTTTTTGCTCAGCTGCTTAATTTTTTGACTCCTGAATCTCTACTGAGCCTCTGTTCCTCAGGGGTCAACACCTGGCATCCCCTTCCCCTCTTATTAAAATGCTCATTTAGAATCCAGGAAGAGGAGAAATATGTGCCTTAGAAATGACACCCTCCCTCCAGTTTTAAGTTCTGTTCTCCAAACCCAGAAAGAACATGCGCTTATGGTTTTATTCGGAACACAAATATTCACTGATTGTTTTCCATGTGACAGGGATCGTTTCAGGCCAGAGAAATGAAGCAATAGCAGACAAAGTCTCCTCTGACATGAAATTTGCCTTCTTTAGGGGGTGGCGCATGGGACTCAAACACAGGAGCAATAATAGGACTTGAGAGTGAAAAGACGTGGTGTAATACAGGTGGGGTCCAGGGGCCCTGATGAGAAATGGCCGGCCAGGGCAGGCCTCTTTGAGAGGTGTCATTACTACTGGGGCATATGTGAAGCAAAGAATACAACTATCCCCAGAATAGAGGTGGTAATAAAGAAACAAACAAACAAACTAGTGCACCAGAGCTCAGGTGGAAAGACGGTGAAAGGTTTAGAGAGCAAATGTTATGGGTTAACCTGAGGCCTCAGCCTTAGCCCAAGTAACTCCCTGTTGCTACCCTAGGTGACCCAGCTCATCAGGCATAACTGCGGGTTTGGCTTCTGTAATTTATGCTTGATTTGCATCTGCAGGAACAGCCAGTTAGAAACATTGTATCTTTATCACAACCGGGATGTATATAATAGAAGGATCCATCTTTGTCACAAACAGGTTATGTGTGTAATAGAAGGGGTTGACGTGGTTTATTGAGCTTACCCACAATACTGTTTTGTGGCTTCTGAACATTACCCATGGCTACCACCCCTGCTGTGAGAATCTCAACTTTTCACCCTGAACTTATGGTTTGTCTGTAGAAAAGTAGCCCAAAGTGGCCATTTGGCACCGTGCTTGGGTTCCGTGCCCAGTGCAGTCCTGGCCAGTTAATAAAGACTTTCTTTTGGCTCTTTTTTGGGTGTGAATGTTCTTCTCCAGCAGTCCTATCTGAGAACACAAGAGGTGTGATGAAGGTTCTGAGGAAGGCAGAGGGAAAAACAGGCCCCTGAGAACGAATGGTTTCTCATCCCTCGGCTCAATTCTCAGTAACCCCGAATCAGCGAGGTGATGAATCATAACCTCTTTGACCCACGGGTAGGGGACCCACGTGAGGGCTTCCTAGCGCCTCTCCTACTGCGTGGAAGTTGTTCTGGATGAGTCTTCTGTACGCTGTGCACCACTTGTTGAAGAGGTAACGCCATTCACCTTTGTGTTTCACCCTTATTCTTTATAATTCCTGACACCTCATATGCTACAAATGTAGTCTAAAGCAAAGAATTCTTGGGAGACCAGAAAAAGAGAAGCTTTCTCTTCTTTAGAGGCAAGGATTGTTTCGCTACTGGGGATTTTAGACGCAGAAAGGAAGGGTGTTAGTGAACATGTACCAATTACTAATTCAATGGTTCTCTGAAATGGCACTTTCTGGTACATTTAAATCTGATGTAACAAGAGCTGAATCATTATCTGCAATGATAAGACCTGTCAGAGAGATGTGCTTTCATCATTAAATAAAAAGCTGAAGAGGATGGTAGATTGTGCCCTCATTTCTTGATTCGAGTAGGATGGAAAACTTGGCCAGACTTGATCCTATTTTATTTATACCCCGCTCTTGATCAAGGTTCAGGCACCAAATGTACTAAACATGCATGTGCACACAGGTTTTCCCCAAATACAGTCAGGCATTTTCATTTATGCCCAGACAATGTTCTTTGTAAATCTCAAAATAAGCCAGGTGTGGTGGCGCACGCTTGAAATCCCAGCATTCGGGAGGCTGAGACTGGAGGATCCGGATTCACAGCCAGCCTCAGCTACCTAGTGAGGCACTCTGCAACTTAGTGAGACCCTGTTTCAAAATAAAGAATAGAAAATAGGGCTGGGGTATAGCTCAGAGGTAGAATGCCTCTGAGTTCAATCCCTAGTACCTAAAAAAAAAGAAATCTTAAACTCTTAAACTAGAAATCAAGAGTCCACAGTTCTGTTACAGATAGAAAATAAAAATCACCTTAAGTACTATGATTTGAATAGTATTACAAGATCCATCTTTTCAGAGATCCTCCCCACCACAGATTGATGACCAAAAGCTACCCCCAGCTATCTTCAGCCAAAGTAAAGAGAGACAGAAAAGGGATGCTGAGGCATACAAAGGGGGTGGAAGAAACAAGCCATACCCAGGAGGGAAGATGGCATCACGTGTTGAGACTGCTGGGCTTGTCTTGTCCCAGGCACGAGCCATCATTGGCCTTACTATATTTTGTGATGATCTTTGCTCTCGAGGATGTTTAGAAGAACCAGGCAAAGAATCAGGGAGTGTAGGTTAGTCTCACCTTGTAGAACAGGGATCATGGGATGGGATCGCTCTTTGGAGAGGTCATCCTTCCTGACCATGTGATCATGGACTACTCATTCCATCCCTCTGTACCTTAATCTTCATAAGTGCTGTCCTTTAGGTGGCTGTGAAGTCCTTTGGAGCCTCAGATTTTTTTTTTTCTTTTTCCCCCAGGACTACTAATTTTGATAATGGGAAACATTATCCAAGTCCAGGAGTCTCTATTGATTACAAAATGGCTCATCTTATCAGTATCTGCATTGTAAATCTCACTTTTCTCTTGCTAGTAGAAAATGGAACTTCACAGTGGGCCCTGACTACATAGGTCTCAACTAGTCCTAATACAATGAAAAGGGTTAACGCCCTTTAAGCTTCAAGGAAAACTTTGTGGCAGGCTTCCAAGAGTTTTGTAAGCAGAAGATGGTATTCATAAAATATCAGTGCAAAATACTTGAAGGGTGAGGGTAATTGCCCCATCCTAGAGATGTCCAGAACTTCTCAGATGCCTAACCCAGATTGTATGTGCTTTCTCCTCCAAAGGGTGCTTCACTTGAAGTGCGAGTTTCCATTATAATTCAGAGATAACATCTTTACCAAAGCAAGGCTGCTCATTGGTATGCAGATTAGAGAATCAGCCCTGTCCTTTAGGAGTTTCAAGCTGTGGAATCAACCAGAGGTCTGCAGAATAATAGGACCATTGAACCTTTTATGACTGTGGGGCTTTGATTTGCTACCAAGTCACCCAGCTTTATCAGTGAGCCTTGCTTAGCATAAAAAAAGCAAAGCACGACCTCCAAAGAGTGTTTTTAATGCAGAAGTGATGGTCTTACTGCCAAATAAAAGTCTCTCATTATATGTTGGAAGCACAGGATCACTTGTAAAGCTTCAATGACTTATTCATCCATTCACATATTTGACATTTATTGAGTGCTTTTTCTTTTTTCTTTTTGAGTGCTAGGAATATAGAATCATCCATAAAGGGTCTTTCCTCTGCTGCAGCTTACTTTCTCGTTGGGGTAAGAAGGAAGGAAACCGACAATTGACACATGCACAACTAATAGCAAAGGCATCATTGTCTGACAATGATGAGTGATCAGATGAGATGGTTTAGGACAAGGTCACGGAGAATGATGGCGCTGGGACATGTGTCTATTCAGTCAAATCTCTTCAAGCACAACATCACTCAGGATCATATTTTGATGCTTAAAACAGAAGCTCCAAAATAATGCTGGCTTAAGTAGGACAGACATGTGTTTCTCCTTAATGTAATAAAAGCACAGAGATAGAGCTCTTACCTTAGGGTCCCACATCCTCTACCTCTTTATGGTGTTTTCTCCTCAGGGTTTCCCATCCTAGGATTAACTTTTATCCTTCAGGCCGCTCTACTGCAGCAGGAAATAGAAGGATGAATAACTTTAATGTTCTCTGAATAGAGAATGGGTGGAGAGAAATTCCCCTCCACCTTCTGAAGGTTCCTTGAAATAAACTGACAATAGGCAGATGAACAAGAGAAAAGGGCATACAAATATGTTTAATCATAGCTTTACATTGCATGGGAGCCTTCAGAATAAAGACCCAAAGGCCCAGGAGAGCATTCATTTTTATGGTTCATCAGTGAAGCAAGGCCAGCTGTGTAGAGATCTGATTAGAAGCAATGGGTGTGATCTAAGAGTTGTAGATGGAAGGTGGAAAGTCTAGCAAAGCTGTCTGCCCAGATCCCTCTCGGCTTCTCTGCATGGCTTCTCTTTCCTTCCGAGCACAGGGCAGGTCCCTCCTTGGAATGGGGGTCTTGTGATCTACTGTCAAACAAGGTAGGTCAAAGAATTTCTGTGTGGACAGCACATGCATAGAAAGGCAGAGAAAGAGTAATACTAGTTAGGGTTCATGGCTGGTATAGAGGGCGGAAGGGGTAGGTTTGTAGGACTTTTCCTTGGAGGAGAATGAGTGAAAGCTTGGGGGTCAGGAGAGGGTCAGAGAGAAGCTACTTTCAGATCTCTGTTTTGAGGTACAGTCTTCTGAACTGTAATGGTAGCATTTTG
>PVLC010045670.1:0-11721 GCA_004027655.1 Graphiurus murinus | reverse complement strand
GAAAATTCCACCATTCCTAGAAAACTATTGTTATAATCTTCTAGCAAGAACATATAAAGGAACAGCTTGAAAAGAGCAGCATGCAAAGACTATTAATAACAAAATTCCAGACATAGGCTGATACTTTCTTTCTTCCCCCTATCTTTTAGGCACCCTCACAATTTAATTATTGCAGCACAACCTCAGGAGTATATTTGCCAATTTGATGTGGTTGCTATTTTTGTTAACCGTCCAGATGAGTGGCGGGTGGACCTAAATGTAGAAAAAAGATACTCAAAAATTTTCAAGTTTCTGCTTTCTCTCATAGGCACTGAAATTTTAACATTTAGAAAATATCACAGTAAAACATTCAAGAAAAATTAGTTATTGACAGGGAAGAAGAACTTTATTTAGACCAGTTTTCTGAAATCTCAGCCTATTTCTCTGTGTTTGTTCTTTTTAGGGGTAAAACAGTGACCCCATTAAAAATATTCATTGCTTAGAAATATACATGGCCTCCATTGCTTTAGCTCAGACATTGCCATTCTGGTGCATTATATGTTTTCCAAACTATTCATGCATCTAGTTTCTCCTTCTGCCTGATTCTCACTGCCCTTGGTTCATTACCCACCTCATTAAAATTCCCGTCAAGGAGAGGACACCTCATTCAATCCCATCACTTGCTAACTGCTCTTGCAGAGCCTGCATGTGTTGGCAAATTAAAAGAAATGGTTGAGGTGTGGGTTGAGCCTGACTTCTATTTCCACACTTTCATTATCAGTTAAGGAACAGCAAAGGCTTTTTTGAAGGAACACTGTGTCCAAGCAGGTCTATTAAGAAAAACTATATTCCCAGATTGTTCTTTCCATATGAAACTTATGGTAAGGGAGAAAGGAGACTGGGTTCTTTTGTACAGGGCAAGCAAATAAATACTCTCAGGGTTGATGTACATGCATGAGGATGAATGTACTGAAAAGAATTACCTTGGTGCTAGCAATGTAAAGGAAGTGAAATGTCGATCCCTTCAAAGCAATGATCAGACAAGGTTTAAGAAATAAGGGAAAGGAGCCAGGCACGGTGGCACATGCTTGTAATCCCAGTACTTGGAAGGCTGAGATCGGAGGATCTGGGTTTGTGGCCAGCCTCAGCTACTTAGTGAGGCCCTCCACAACTTAGCAATTATTTATTTCAAAATAAAGAATTAAAAAATAGGGCTGGGGGTGTAGCTCAGAGGTAGAATGCCCCTGGGTTCAATCCCGAGTGCCAAAAAACAAAACAAAAAAAAAAAAAGAAAAGAAAGAAGGGAGAGGAGATGATGAGACAGAGAATGAAAATGACATAAGAATCTGAGAGAGAAGATGAATTAAGTTTTTCACCAGTGAATTTGATGTTGATCTATGTCTAATCATTTCCAAAAAGTTGTGACTCAAGGTGATAGGATCCAAGATGAATTCACTGGATGTATTTCATACAAACTAACCTTTTTTATTTTATAGATTTTATTTCTTTAGAGAAGTTTTAGATTCACAACAAAATTGAGTACAGAGATTTCCTGTATACTCTCATCCTCCACACGTGCATAGCCCCTCCCACTGTAAACAGCTGTCACCAGAGTGGCATATTTGTCACAATTGAATCTAGAGTGATATGTCTTTATCACCCAAACTCCATAGTTTACATTAGACTTCACTTTTTTTTTTTTTTCTGTACTGGGAATTGAACCCAGGGGCATTCTACCTCTGAGCTATACTTCCAGCTCTATTTTTTATTCTTTATTTTGAAACAAGATCTCATTAAGTTGCAGAGGGGCCCACTAAGTAGCTGAGGCTGGACACAAACCTGGATCCTCTGGTCTCAGCCTCCCAAGTACTGGGATTACAAGCATGCACTACCACACCTGGCTCAGAGTTCACTCTTAATGTTGTATATTCTGTGGGTTTGGAAAGATGTATAATGATATGTATCTATTACCACTATAGGATATACAGAATAGTTTCACTGACCTAAAATCTTCTGTGCCCTACCTGTTTGTCCTTCTCTCCCCTAGTCCCTGGCAATCACTGATCTTTTTGTTGTTGCCATAGTTTTGCCTTTTCCAGAGTGTTATAATTGGAGTCATATAGTATATAATTTTTATATTGTCTTCTTTTACTTAATAACATACATTGAAGTTCCCTCCACGTATTTTTTATACTTTTATTGATACATTATATTCTCACATCATAATATAGTTCAATTTCATAGTGATGGTGACATACACACAGAACACGGTAAGTTTTCCCCCAGGTCCCTCCCCTTCCCCCCTTCCCCATACAAGATACTGAGATTGGCATTGGTATTCTCACATATCTCTACAAAATGTCAGTGGAAGTGTCTCACTCAATAATTCTCCCCCTCATGCTTCCCCTCTCATCCTCCTCAAGGCCACCTTGCTGGCTCCACTGCAGTTTCTCCTACATTGTCTGAAGTCCGTCTTAGATATCCCAATTATTCCCTAGTGTCTGAATATGAGAGAAAATATATAACTCTTCACTTTCTATGTCTGGCTAATCTCCCTCAACATAATGTTCTCCAGGCCATTCTATTTTCCTGTAAATGATGTAATTGTGTTCTTCCTTATTGCTCAGTAGAATTCCATTGTGTGAATATTCTTTAATTTTGTAACACATGCATCTATGGATGGATAGCTGAGTTCCATAATTTGGCTATTATGAATTGAGCTGCTATAAACATGGATATACATATATTACTATAATTTTCTGATTTTAATCCCTTTGGAAAGATACCCAGGAGTAGTATAGCTGGATCATATAGTAAATCCATTCCCAATTTTCTGAGGCATCTCCACACTGATCTCCATAGAGGCTGCACTAATTTGCAATCCCACCAATCAGTATAGAAGAGTTTCTATCTCTCCACATCCTCATCAGCATTTATTGACTTCTTGATGATTGACATTCTAATTGTGGTTAGATGGAATCTCAGTGTAGTTTTAATTTGCCATCTCCCTGATTGCTAATAATGTTGAATATTTTTCATGTATTTATTGGCAATTTGTATTTCTTCTTTTGTGAAGTGTCTAGTTCAATTGCCCAATTCTTGACTGTGTTATTTGTTTTTTAGTGTTGAGTCTTTTAAATACTTTGTATATTCTAGATATTAATCCTCTATCAGAGTAATAACTGAGTAATATCTCTCATTCTGTAAGCTTTCTCTTTAGACTCTTGATAGCTTCCTTTGATGAGCAAAAACATTTCATTTTAATGTCATACCATTTTTTAAAATTTCCCAAGCTTTGGGGATCTTATTGTTGAAGTTTCCATCTGTGTCTATATATTGGAGTCAAACTAACACTGTTTTAGACTTCCAACTTCAATAATGGTAACCAGGAGCTTATCAAGAAAAAGAATATCTGCAATTCAGCCACTCATTCCATGAAATTTCTTGTGAATACTTACTGAAGTAAAAGCTCTCATGCACATGAAGGACTCTCAAACTCTACAAGCATTCTAGAAAAAATATTAATTTTGCCAAGTGCTCCACATGACAAATATCATTTGCATGCCTTCTAGATTCATGTCTCATTTCCTTTCCCTTACACACTACCCTAGAGAGTTTGACCTCTGTGGGTTGCATCAACAGGGCTCTCATGCAGTCTGGCTTCTAGCTCTGTTTATTCCCTGGGAGTCCAGGCAGAAAACTAGAGTGACGGAAGGGCAATGTAATCCTTTGCCTCCCATCCTACAGAATGGTCTTTAGCTGATTATGTGCAATGAATACCAAAGGTCCCAGTTCCTCTCAAGAAAAATTTTCTAAATCTCTCTCTCTCCCATGCCTTTGGGTTGAAGGGTATATCACTGTTGATTATACAAGGATTCCTGTTTTGTTTTTATTTTGTTTTTGCATCCCAGCCACGCTCTGGCAATTAGTCTCTTTGTAAATAAAAGCTTAAATCAATCTAATTTATTTTTTCTCTTTCCATTTTGACAGAGAAACAACTTTAATCAGTGCTCACATTTCTAGAAATATAGTCCACTGGATTTTTCATATGGATCTGTTGCATTGTTGTAGAAATAGGCAGATGCAATTTAGTGTACTCTAAGGAATGGATTAATAAAATGTGATAATTTATTCATTGGTAAGGAGATATTCTAGTTATATAAAATAATATACTCACATCAATATCATGTTTTAGTTTTATTGACCTATAACTAACATATAACAAACTTCAACTATCTGAAGTACCATTTGGTAATTTTGACACATTGTGATGAAATTATTATCATAATCAAGATAATGGCATACTCATGACCCGTAAAGGTTTCCTGATGCCACTTCATCCTTGTAACACTACCCAGCTGCCCATTCCCAATCAACCACTTCTGGTTTCTAACATTGGAGATTAATTTGCATTGTATGTAATTATATATTCCATTACATATAGAATTATATAGCATGTTACATACATACCATTTAATACTTTTGGTTTCAATAGACTAAAATTCCATTAAGAATTTTTAGATATATTTAATGTTTTAATCTAGTTTTATAATCAGAATAATGCTGGCCCCATTGAAAATCACATCTCTCCAAAATTTTGGAAGAATTTGTGTAGAATACTTGTTGCTTCTTAAAATTTGGTAGACTTTACTAATGAAATCATCTGGCTTTTCTTTGTGTAATGCATTTAACTATAAATTCAATTTAATTAATAGATGCAAAGCTATCTTTTTCTTCTTTACTGAGCATTGATGGTTTCAGTTTTTCAGGGAATATGTATTTCTTCCCTTCTTAAATATTTTATCTTTCATTTTGACATATTTCTATTTCCATGTGTTCTTCAACATCTAAAATGCCATTAGTACTATTGAATGTACTTTTCATCTCAGGAAGTCCTTTCTTTTCTTTCTTTCTCATCTAACTTGCTGAGGTTCTTACAATGTTGATGAGACTGTCCTTGAACCTGTTGTCTTCCTATCTTCGCCTCTCAAGTACTGGAATTACAGGTGTAGACAACTACTCCTGAATCATCTCAGATATTTTAATTTTCATTTCCAGATGGTCAAGTTGAGTCATAGTTATATCTCCATGCATATACCCAAGATCATTCATTTATTTCACTTCTTGACATTAAAACTTGTAATATTCTTGCTTAATAATTTTGTCATCTGAATCCTTTCCAAGTCATTTTAGCTGATTATTTTTCTCATTTTGGTTGTATTTTCCTGCATCTTTGCAAGTCTATTACTTTTTTATGGGATGTCAGATGCTGTGAATTTTATATTATTGAGTCTAGATATTTTTATATGTCTATAATTATTCTTGAGTTTTTATCTGGCACATGGTAAGTTACTTAGGAGCCATTTGATGCTTTTAGAGTTTGCTTTTGATGTTTGTTAGATGAGACCAGACCTGTATTTACTCAAGGACTAATTTTTTTTCTAAATACTAAGGCAAAATCTTTCTTTGACTTTTAATTGATACACTGTGAATTTTGAGGTTTTGTATTCTGACCTTTTGAAATGTGCATATATTCCTGGCCCTGTGCGAATTCCAGGTCTTCTTCCATATAAATTTTTTGGGTATTTTTTTCATCATTTTGAGTGACTGTATCACTCAGTGCTGTAAATTTTCCTCTTAGTACTGCATTCAAGGTGTCCTGGAAGTTTTGATATGTTGTGTCTCTGTTTTCCTTGGTTTCTAGGAATTTTTTAAATTTCTCCCCTTACTTCTTCTATGACCCATTCCTTGTTCAGCAGTGTGGTGTTCAGTCTCCATGAGTTTACATTGTTATTCCAGGTCTTTTTATACTTGATTTCTAGTTTCATTCCACTGTGGTATGAAAGAATGTGAGGAATTATGCTACATTTTTTGAATTTGTCACTGCTCACTTTGTGGTCCAGAATTGGTGTATTTTGGAGAAGGTTCCATGGGCAGCTGAGAAAAGTATGAATTCAGCTGTAGTTGGGTGAAACATTCTGTATGTGTCTGATAAGTCCTTTTGTTTTATGGTATTCTTTAAGTCTGAGGTACTTTACTGACCTTTTGTCTAGAAGATTGGTCTAGTGATGTGAGAGGAGTATTGAAGTCTCCCAGTATCATTGTATTGGGATCTATGTGTGACTTTATATCATGAAGAGTTTGTTGCATGAAAGTGGCTGCACCTATGTTTGAGGCATAAATGTTGACTTTTATTTCCTGCTGCTTAATTGTTCCTTTTACAAGTTAAAAAATGACCTGCTTTGTCTCTTTTGATAAGCTTAGGCTTGAAGTCTAACTTATCTGATATCATAGTTGTTACTATTGCTTGTCTTTGAGTTCCATTGGCATGGATTACCTTACTACAGCCCTTCACCTTTAGTTTGTGGTAATCTTTGCTTGTAAGGTGTGTTTCTTGCAGGAAGCATATAGATGGATTCTGGGTTTTGATCCATGTTGCCACATCATATCTTTTTACTGGGGAGTTGAGGCCATTTGTATTCAGTGTGATTATTGAAAGATAATTTTAATTCCTAACATTTTGAGTTTTAACTTCTGTTTGAGATAGTGTTTGTTCTTCTTTGCTTAGTTGTTTGCTTCCTGGAAATTATTCTCTGGTTTTGACATTTACTTGTAAGTTCTTCATTGTAGTTAGTCTCTAGTGCTGGTTTGGAAGACGTAAATTCTTTCATTTTCTGGTTGTCATGGAAGCTTTTTATTTCCCTGTCAATTTTGAAAGATAGTTTTGTGGGGTAAGAGAATCTTGGCTGCAAGTTATTTTCTTGCAGTTTGAAATATGTTGCTCCAGGCCCTCTTAGCTTTCATTACTTGGTTTGGGAGGTCTGGAGTGATTCTAATTGGTTTTCCTCTAAATGTCACTTGGTCTTTTACTTTTGTTGCCTTTACGATTCTCTCTTTGGCCTCTATATTAGTCAATTTGATTATTATGTGGTGTGGTGAGCCTTTTCTTTTATCTTATCTAGAGGAGGTTCTATATGTTTCCTATACCTGTGTATCAACTTCTCTTTCTATGTTTGGAAAACTTTCTGATATTACTTCTTTGAAAATATAGTTTATTCCATTAGTTTTAAATTCTAGTCCCTCTTCTATGCCTATTATTCTTAGGTTAGCTCTTTTAAAATTGGCCCAGATCTTGTCAATGTCCAATTCATGCTGTTGAATTTTTTTCTAAATTATATACTATCCATTCATTTTTGGAATGGTCATCTTCTAATAGTGATATTCTATTTTCCATGTGGTATAGTCTACTGTTTGTAGTTAGTATTGATGCCTTCAATTAATGCATCATTCATGTCCTCCATTTCCTTCAAGGCTTCACTTTGATTCCAGTTCAGGGTGTTAGATTGTTTATTTGTTCCTTTATTTCTTTCCAGCTCTCCCTGCATTCTTTTTGGAAATCTTGTATCATTTCTACTATTGAAGATCTGAATTGTTTTTCTGGTAATCTCTGCCATTCTGTGTTGGTGAGTTCTCTTATTGTGGGGTTGTGGTGGCTCATTGTTTATTTACTATTTGTCCTTCCCATGATTTCCCTGTTCTTAAGTTTATGTCTTTGCTGCTTTTGCAAGCTTTCTCTCAATTTATAGGTTTCTTATTTCTATTTTCTTTCTGTGAATAGTATCCTGTACTGACTTATGATTACTCTAGGACTTCTTCTGCCCGCTGCAATGTTACCATTGTTGGGCTTCAGGTGTTGGCTTCTAGTATCCATTTGTGGCTATGGTTATGGGGATTAGTCTCAGAGGTGTGAATAGAACAGCTTGTGGCCTCTGAGTGTTTAGGCCTTGATGTGGGACATGTTGAGCTATTCCTTCTATCAGCTGAGGTGAGTTTATCCCTTGGTGTCTGGCAGTCCTTTACGGTGGTTCACCTCTCTGGTCCAATCTTTGCAGTAGAGATTTAGAGCTGTCTGCTGGTAGGTTGTGTTGTGTTCAGCGGTGAATGTTGGGGGAGGAGGAGAAGCCACAGTGATGAATGCAAGAATAGGGTAAAACAGGAGGTTGTCTCTTCATGTTCTTGATAAGTAATCTACAGATTCAATACAATCCCTATGAAAACACCAATATCCCTCTTCACAAAATTAGAAAAAGTGGTATTAAATTCATAGAAAACAACAAAAGAGCCAGACTAGCCAAAAAATTCAGTATAATAAGAACCATTCTGTAGGCATCACAATATCTAATTTCACATTATACTCTACTAAGAGTTGTAACAAAAATAGTATGATAATGGCATAAAAACTGATTCATTGACCAATGGCATAAAGTAGAATATATAGAGATATCTACACAGTTACAACTTGCTGATTTTTAAAAAGGTATAGAAAATATACATTGGAGAAAAGACAGCTTTTTCAACAAGTGGAGTTGGGAAAACTGAATATCCACATAAACAATAATGAAATTCGACTCCTACCTCTCACCCTACACAAAAGTCAACTCAAAATGAATCAAAGACTTAGAATTTATACCAGAAACTATGGAATTATTAGAAGAAAACATAGGACCAACTTTTCAACATTTAGGTTCTGGCAAAGAGTTCCTCAACAAGACCCCTGAAGCTCAGACCATGAAATGAACAATCAATTAATGGGATGGCATCAAATTAAAAAGCCTCATTATTATTTTAATTAAGTAAGCTACATGGTTACAGAAAAGGCATAATATCAACTGTGCAAGTGGAAACTAGTAGCATAATTAAGATAGAGTTCACTAAGTGGACCAAAATGAGTAAAATAAAATTACAATAAAATTTTAAGGCTTAAAATATAAAAATAGAATGAATAGATTCACTTTAACCATGATTTCAAACATTTCCTCAGATTTTACTTATTTCTAAGTCATATTTTCCTAAAGGAATAATCCAACCTTGGATATCATTTATAGAGACATACCATTTACACCTAAGAAAGTGAAGTTCAGATGTATTTGATCCTATTTAGGTCATATGAACAATCCCCATTACAAAAATAAACAAACAAAAATAGTAAGTGAGAGAGTGATTTTGGAAGTAAATATCAATGGTGGAATGCTTGAAACAATCAATTACATTTTATTTTGCTAAAGGATGATCCTTTAGAAATCATAATATCCAGAAGTACTATGGAAGAAGGGTTATTGTAAGTATGTACCATAAAGTCAATCCCTACTGCTCAGTATAAGCAAAAATATGCTAAAAATTTGGAAATAAATATAAAAGATATGTGTAAACATAGCTCTGGCAGTATTTGAGCAGAAATATAGTTCACTATACATCAAAGAAGCTATTTAAAGTACTGAAAATCTGAAGAATGGAACATCTAGAAAGGCCTATAGTTGCCTTCTATCTTAGTTTCCAAGGTCTAATGTTTTGCAAAATGTGTTCCTTGACATCCAGAATTTCTGCCTAGTTTCTTCAGAAATGATCACAGTGGCTAGAAGACTATAAAGGGATACAAATCTCCACCATACTTTCTATTCCCACTTTAATAGCTTTCTATGTGGACTTTCTCATTAAGAGCTGAACAATTTTGAAGAAAGAATTACATGACAAAAGGACTTGAAAACCCAGAGACAAAGTTATATGAATTTACCTCCTGATTCTTCAGTGAGTAATAATTCTGCAACTTTTATATTGTTAAAATAAAATGCTGAAAAGCCAGGGAACTAATTTATTTCCTGGTCACTTCTGGATTGCAGCTAAATAAAAATGTCACATCATTTAAAAGCTTAAATGGTGAAATTCACACAGTACAATAAACTCGATTCTCTAGTAGTATCTTCAAGAATAGTTGCTTGTCTCAATTCAGAGTAGGAAGTAAAGGATAATTTTTTTTCCATTTCACCTCCATTACAGACTTTATTTTTTAAAGCCGCACAAAACATGTCTATGATAAAAGAAAGAATTGCACAGGTGAATTCAAAGCTTATACAGGCAAAATATGCAAGGAGAAATTGCATCTTTTATTGTGAAGGTGATGTAGGAAGAAGAGATTCTTCTCTCCTCAGGTATTCTGCTTTTCTATTGGTTCCTGGTGCTGTAAGAAAAGGTTATTTTTAGAACAAAGCTTTTGTGTAAGTAGTGTTGTTTGTAGCACTGGAGATTGAATCTAGGGATGCTCTAACTATAGGCTAGTTTCTCACTAGGTTTCCAGAATGCTGGCCTAGAACTTGTGATCCTTCAGTCTCAGCCTCCCAAGTATTGGTATCACAGGCAAGTGTCATCATGTTCAGAATGTATTATCTTTTGAATATGCAATATGAATCACTGTTAAACTTTAAAAAAACTAGAGAAATAAAAATACAAAATGGGCAGAACAGCCCATTTATGAGTAACAAAGCCCTTATCTCAAGGTGACTGCTGTATTAAAAATGAACATGTACATCTTGGCTGCTTCCATAGTTTGGCTATTATGAATTGTGCAGCTATAAACATAGATACACATATGTAGGTCTGATAGTTTGGTTTCCATTCTTTTGGGTAGATACCCAGAAGTGGTATTGCTGGATCATATGGTAGGTTCATTCCCATACATCTGAGGATCCTCCATACTGTTTTCCAAAGTGGTTGCACTAGTTTGCAATCCCACCAACAGTGTATTAGAGTTCCCAGTTCTCCACATTCTCGCCAGCATTTATTGTTGTTCGTGTTTTTTATGACAGATGAATGGATTACAAAACTATGGGATATGTACACAATGGAATTTTACTCAGCTATAAAGAAGAACAAAATCATGTTATTTGCAGGGAAATGGATGCAGCTGGAAAACATTATGTTAAGTGAGATTAGCCAGTCACAAAGAGTAAAGAAGCATATGTTCTCCCTAATATGCGGATGCTAGGGAGATGATGGGGCATAAGAGGGTCTCCAGATGAAAAAGGAGAGACCCTCGAAAGCAAAGAAGTTGATTTAACCGACAGGGTTGGACGTGGGGGGGGGCACACTAATGTATATCAAGGTTACTCACTAAACAGAACTTAAGAGGGAGGGAGGGCGAGGAGTGGGGTGAGAATTTGGGGAAGGGGTCAAATGAGAATTGTGAGCACATATATTGTTATCAATTTGTACCTAACAAAGATGTATGCTTATAATATATGAATAAAAATTTTAAAAAAATGAACATGTACCACAATCTAACACTTACTACTGGCAACTCTTTTCTTGATTATACTTCCAATATTTATCTGCACTTACTCCTAGCTAAGGTCCTGCATTTATCATGAGAGGATACTAATTAAGTAGTTTTATAAGTAGTGCTTGGGAAATCAGGGGAATCTGGATCTACCACTGTTAGTTCAGAGCATCTTTGGTAAATAATTATACTTATCTTAAGATTAGTTTCTCAATCTTATGAAAGTTGTGAAGGTTAAATGAATGTGAATACTTAGGATATAATAAATTCCTCACAATTTCCAGTATTTTATTAATAATAGATATTGATTGTTGTTACATTTGTCTAAAATTCAGAAAAATTTTAATGTTTTGATTTTGTGGACTATTTTTGCTTCTAGGAATTTATTGTATATTCTATTTGGGCTGCTAATAACAGTTTAGAACACTCTCAAATATAAATTGAATACTGGGCCCAGCATGGTGGGACACACCTATAATCCCAGTACTTGGAAGGCTGAGATAGGAGGATCCCAAGTTCAAGGTTGGCCTCATCAACTTAGTGAAACCACATTTCAAAATAAAAAATAAAAAGGGCTGGAGGTGTAGCTCAAAGGTAGAATTCTCGTTGGGTTCAATCCCCATTACAATAAT
>PVLC010045669.1:0-11666 GCA_004027655.1 Graphiurus murinus | reverse complement strand
AGATAAACCATTAGCCAACCTAACCAAAAGAAAGAGAGAATCAACCTATATTACCAAACTAAGAGATGAAAAAGGTGATATTATCACTGACAGTATGGAAATTCAGAGGACCATCAGAAACTACTTTGAAAAACTATACTCCAACAAAATGGAAAATCTAGAAAAAAAATCACAAATTTCTAGACACATATAACCTTCCTAAATTGAGTCAAGAAGATATAGGAAACTTTAACTGACCAATAGCAATAAAAGAGATAACAGAAACAAAAAGTTTACCATCAAACAAAAGCCCAGGGTCAAATGGTTTTCCAAATGAATTTTATAAAACCTTTATAGAAGAGCTAATCTCAATACTCTTCAATCTATTCCATGAAATAGAAAGAAACGGGAATCTCCCACATTCTATGAAGCCAACACCACATTAATACCAAAGCCAAATAAAGACAGCTCAAGAAAACTATAACCCTATATCGCTGATGAACTTAGATGCAAAACTGCTAAACAAAATACTAGAAATGTGCATTCAAAACCACATCAAGAAAATTATACACCATGACCAAGTAGGGTTCATCCCAGGGATGCAAGGCTGGTTCAACATATGAAAAACAATCCATGTAATTCACCACATAAACAGAATCAAAGACAAAAATCACATGATTATCTCAATTGATGCTGAAAAAGCATTTGATAGAATCCAACCCCTATTCATGTTAAAAGCACTGCAGAGAATTGGAATAGAAGGAACATACCTCAACATAAAAAAGGCAATATACAATAGGCCCACAGCCAACATCATATTAAATGGGGAAAAACTGCAAGAGTTCCCACTAAAAACAGGAACAAGACAAGGTTATGTCCATTATCACCACTTCTGTTCAATATGCTACTTGAGACTCCAGCCAGAGCAATAATGCAAGAGAAGAAATCAAAGGTGTAAAAATAGGAAAAGAAAAACTAAAACTATCCTTTTTTGCAGATGACATGATACTGTACTTAGAAGAACCAACAAACTCCACCAAAAGGCTTGTACAACTGATCAACAAATTCAGCAAAGTGTCTGGATACAAAATCAATCTTAAAAAATCAGAAGCTTTCCTGTATGCCAACCATAAATCCTCTGAAAAAGAAATTCAGAAAACAATTCCACTCACAATAGCACCCCAAAAATAAAATACTTAGGGATAAACCTAACCAAGGAGGTAAAAGACCTCTACAAGGAAAACTATAAAAAATTGAAAAAAGAAATCGATGAAGACCTTAGAAGATGGAAAGATCTTTCATGCTCTTGGTTAAGCAGAACATATATATATATATAATGATCATTCTTCCAAAAAGTGATCTACAGATTCAATGCAATACCCATTAAATTACCAAGGTCACTCCTCACAGACATAGAAAAATCAGTCCTTAAATTCATTTGGAATAACAAAAAGCCCGGAATAGCCAAAGTAGTTCTTAGCAACAAGAACCATGCAGGAGGCATCGCAATAACTGATTTCAAACTATACTACAAAGCCACAGTAATAAAAACAGCATAATATTGGCACAAAAACAGACACATCGACCAATGGAGCAGAATAGAAGACTCAGAAACAAACCCACACACTTATCATCAATTGATTTTTGACAAAGGAGCCAAAAACATACATAGGAAGAAAAGAGAGCCTCTTCAACAAATGGTGTTGGCAAAACTGGTTAACCATATGCAGAAAAATGTAAATAAACCCCACTCTCTCACCCTGCACATGAGTCAATTCAAGAGGAATCAAAGACCTGGCAGTCAGGCCAGAGACCTTGCAGCTACTTGAAGAGGGCATAGGGCCAACACTTCAACATATAGGCACAGGTAAAAACTTCCTCAATAAGGCCCCCAAGGCACAAGAAATTAAAAGGAGGATAAATACATGAGATTTAATTAAACTGAAGAGCTTCTATGCAGCAAAGGAAACTATCAAGAACCTCAACAGAGAGCCCACAAAATGGGAGGACATTTTTGCCAGCCACTCTTCTGATAGAGGACTAATATCTAGAATATGCAGATAACTCAGGAAGCTTGCTAATGATTGAACCTAGGGCATTCTACCTCCAAGCTACACCTCCAGCCCTTTTTATATTTTATTTGGAAATAGGGTCTTGCTAAGTTGCTGAGAGCCTTGCTAAATTGCTGAGGCTGGCTTTGAGCCTGCAGTCTTCCTGTTTCAGCCTCCCAAGTACTGGGATTGCAGGCTTGCACCACCATGGCTGACTAGAAAGTGAGTTCTAATGTCAGCTACTTATACAGCCTTCATTACCTTTTTTAGAAGAATTAAAATAGTTAGGGTCTGCTCAGTTTCAAAATTCTAAGGATTTGTGTTCTGTCTTTTCTGATGTTGAACAATTAAAAGAGAAAAATATGTCAGGATTTTTTATTAAAAGCACATTTAGTTTGTATAGTGTTGTAGAGTTTAACAAGTATTTGTACCTTATATGATTATCTCATTACCGTGGATAGTATCTTTAGCTTCTCCCTGATTAAACATATCAAGAATAAAAAAAAAAACAAAACAAATAACCCAATCAAAAATGTGCAAATGATCTAGATAGATACTTCACAAAAGAAGAAATACAAATGGCCAATAATGTATGAGGAAATGTTCAACATCATTAGCAACCAGAGAGATGCAAATCATACATTGTTGGTGGGATTGCAGATTAGTGCAACCACTTTAGAAAACAGTATGGAGGATCCTCAGACAAATGGAATGAACCTACCATATGATCCAGAAATATCACTTCTGGGTATCTACCCAAAAGAATGGAAATCAAACTATCAGACCAATGCATGCGTATCTATGTTTATAGCTGCATAATTCACAATTGTCAAACTCTGGAACTGCTAAGATGACCATCAACAGATTAATGGATTATAAAACTCTGGGATATGTACACAATGGAATTTTACTCAGCCATAAAGAAGAACAAAATCATGTCATTTGCAGGGAAATGGATGGAACTGGAAAACATTATGTTAGGTGATATTAGTCAGTCCCAAAAATAAAAAATTGGATGCTCTCTCTGATATGTGAAAGCTAGGGAGAAAGTGAGAGATAAGAGGGATTCTAGATAAAGGAGAAATCTTAGATGAGCAAAGAAGGTGACTTAACTGAAGGTGATAAGGAAGGGGAGGGAAACACCCTAATGCACATGATGTACTTTTACAAACATATCAAAGTCAATCACTAAACTGAACATGAGAAGAAGGGTGGGGGAGGGAATGGGGTGGGAATTGGGGATTGAGGAAGGGTTAAATAAGAGATGTCTGCATGTATGCCTTTACCAGCTTACACCTAACAAAGATGTATGATTGCAGTGCACCAAAAAAAAAAAAAAAAAATACCATGAACTACACAAACCTTAAAAGCATATTCGGAAGACTCTGGTAATGTGTATGAAGTCTATAAGAGGGAAAAGATTTTAAAATGCTTCTTCCCAAGCTCTATGTCTTTATGTTTTACATAAGCAGATTAAATTTTGTGAAAAAAAATGAGTTCTACTTTCTACCCATTGCTTAAAAATTAGATGCAACCTAGAATGCAAGTGGCCCTTTTTGGTCTGAAAGTACCACTGCATAGATAGCATCTAGATCTAAGAATGTTTCCCTGGATTTTTGGTACTTAAGGGTTCCTTGCTCCTAACAGAGACATATATTCATAGGTTTTTGGAATCCTCTTACAAAAGATGGCATTCCTGACATTCTGAAAAACTACCTATTATCTGAGTGCATCATGATATATGCTATGAATATATGCCAGTGCTTATCAAGAATATGAATCTGCAAGAAGCTCTGCCAAGATGGTCATTGTGTATAAAGAAGTAGAAGAGGAAAATGAAAAGAACAGAAATGAGCATTTGGAATCACCAATTGATTTAACCAAAAACCCATTTGCTATAGTACATAGTCTTTCCTGAGACTTTGCCCAGGTATATTCACACAGAGGCAGAGTATGCCCTGTGGTCAACAAAAAACCAAAATCAAAAACAGAGTAATTGCCACTGTTGTACTTTTCATTATACAATCAGTTACTTTTGCCACTGGAAGAAAAGAGGGCTCAAGATCACCTTCTTCAAGGCAAAAACAGATCTGGGTCATTTCTATGCTTGGACAACTACAAACCAATGTTAATGACTGGTAAGAGCCTATTAAAAGACACTGCTGGAAATCACGTATCAATGGTATGCAACACAATTGATGCTCATCAGATGGGCATGCTAATAACAGCAAGTTCACTTTTCAGCTGATGCTGTGTGCTGTGTATATGAAGGAAGTGCTTGATGACTTTTGGTTATCATAATACAGAAAAGCCATACTATAGGAGGAGAGGTTTTTGGTTGTGTTTTAATGTTTTTAATTTGAAGTTGTTTTGGAACCGCTCCATAGACTGGAGAAGATGTGTTGTGCTCAATTCTGATAAAAACCCAGATTATTAGAAGATTTGAAGAGTGTTCCTAAACACAAATCCATATACTGCTTGGTTTTCAGATATTAATTAGCAGTGTCCCATAATACCTTCTTATTTCAATTTTATGTTTAAGGAAATAGTGAGAATTGCAGCTAAGATCACCTTGCAGTTACTGAGCATACTTTTCTAGCACATTCTGTTACAAAACAGGCAGTGAGTACAAAATACTGCTAGTTGGCAGAAGGAAATGGAAATTTGGTTCTAGGAGCTGAGAGAGAAGGGATGGGAAAATTTCTCCATGACACTGATAATACTAGTAAAGATCATTTTTGTAATTTCAAATACATGATGTATCTCAGTAATATCCTTAATTATCTCGACAAACCAGGGTTTAGCATTTTAGGGATGAACCACTGCCAATTTCTAACAGTAAGGATATGGTGTCAGGATTAAAACAAGGCAAAACAAAAAACAAGTCTCAGCTGGGCATGATGGTACATGTTTGTAATCCCCATATTTGGGTGGCTGAGATGGGAGGATTCGGGTTCACGGCCAACCTCAGTTATTTAGCGAGGCCCTCTGCAACTTAGTGAGACCCTGTTTCAAAATAAAGAATAAAAAAATAGAACTGGGGTATAGCTTGGAGATAGATGCCCCTGGGTTCAATAATCCCCAGTACCGAAAACAAAAACAAACAAACAAACAAACAAACCCCCCCCCAAAACCCCTCAGTCACTAGGCATTGGATTCATTCTCAATATTTGATGGTTTTATTTACCTTGGAGAAAACAAAGCAATTAAATCTTCTTAGACATATGTAAAATCCACATTGAGACGCTGCAGTGAGACATAAAGAATTGCTCTGCAGAGTAGAATGCAATCAAAGAGTAGATTAGAAATTTATTCACCACTACCTCCATGTAAAACCAATCAAACTGCCAAGTTTCAATTAGATTTTGGGCTTTACTACTCACTGATAAATCTCTCCATTAATTCCAAGTCCATGTCTGAGCTGAATATCCAGAATTATCAGATAGAGCACTCAAAGACTTGCTGACATTCCCAATGACCTATAACTGTAATTTTGAATTCTCTAATTTAGAAGTAATAAAGAGGCAAAAAAGAAACATTTGTATGGAGAACTCATTGCGTCACTTGTTGAGCTAAAAACGTAGTGAAAGGTTAGCGGTGAGGTCATCCTTTGTCCACTGACATGAAACAATTGTTCTTACCATTAATATTATACTCAGTTTTTATCATTTAAATACACATCTCCTTATTTTCACTTAAAGTTAATGGTCCAAGAGTACACTGAGCAACCATTAAGTGGTTTGAAGTTACAACAATTTGAGACACTGGTGAGAGGTTGTTGATGGAATGAACGGGTGAGGGAATTGTCTGGGACACATAGTGCCTAAGTGTGGTGGAAGATTGCTCTCAAGTGGTGTTTCCTGTTGGTAGCCTTGGAAAATAGGAAACCTATGTTGAGGACAGGTACAAGGTGGGAGTGTTACAAGTCCTAGGATTTGCATTCAGTGAAAAGGATGGATATGGGAATGGTGAATCTTTTGAGATTCTCTATACATAAGTGGTAGAAAGTATCTTGTTTGGTAGATTAGAGATGAACAGGGTAGGGAAAAAAACGGGACCAAGAATCTGACCAGACCTCATGAGAAGAGATAAAGATCTACATTTGCTATTTTAGAGAGCACCTCCGCCCTGCAGGGTTTCACTAAGACTCCCATGAGAAAGTTTCCAACATGGCATAAACATTACAAACACGTTAAGCTGTGACTCAAACAGAGATAGTGACTCCCCAAGTGCATATGCCTGGGGGAAAGGTTTCCAGGATGAATAAAACTGGCCACATGGAAGACTTGCTGCGGTTTTCCACTACTGGAAATGCACTGCTTTGAACCCTCTCTCTGGAGTATAACTTCTTTTTTCCATGTCATTTCTAACCCAAAGGGAGTGACCTTCTCCAGACTCTCTCCAACATAACCCAACCCTTTTCTGGAACGCAACCCGACTCTTTCTCTGAACTGTAACCCCTTTATCACAGCCTTCTTTTATTACTTTGCCCCTACTTCCTTAAATAAATCTATTATATTCCAAATTTGTGCATTCCACTTGAAATAATTCTCTCAGGAAACAAGAACTGAGTTCCACCCTATAATATTTATTCCTAGGAGAGATGATCACCTGTAACAATCTCATTAGTGTAAAATAATCACATCATCAATCATCCTTTTTCAATTAAGATCTATACACTAATAGAACAACAGTGAGTTAGGAACCCTTTAAATCTGCCAAGTAATGCTAACAATTTTTCTTCTAGATGAGAAGATTGAGGTGACAAAATTTTGACCCAAAACTAGCCCCCAAATACTGCATTTTTAAAATGGTATTCTGGGCATCTCATTTCAACAACTACCCTGATAGAGCTGTGAGGGGAAAAAAAGGAGAAAATGGAGAAAAAAAAAACTCTTTTTGATGTGCACATATTTTTGTAAGTTTGAGGTCTAGGATATCTTAACATCAAGAAAGAAAAATTACCTAGAGACTAGACCTGATAATGCTATTCAGCATTCTTCAATTCAGCCCCATTTTAAAAATTGATTAACTCAATGAAATTGTACCTTGATGAGTACAACTGATAGGAAAAAATCTTAGTGATTTAACATAATAAAAGTTTGTTTCTTGCTCATGTCACAAGGTGCTGAAGAACATGGGGCCTTTCTCCTCCACATGGAGATAGAGGAATATAGGGATACAGATCCTTATATTTATGCCACTACCATACTAAACACATGCCTCCCACTACTGGAAGGAAAGAAAAAGCATGGGCAATCTTGTATAGAAGTGTTAAGCAATTAATGCTAGAAGAGGGATATATAACTTCTACCCACATCTTGCTGCCTAGAACCTAGCCATAGGGCCCTGTGTTTCTAGATCCAAGAGGGGCTGCAAAATAGTCTGTGAGTGCCCAGGAAGAGGAAATGGGTTTGGCAAGCATCTAGCAAGTCTCAGCTGGAGAATGTAATAGATGGTATCATTTTATATCAAAATATAAAGCACAATACTTCAAAGAAATTTTTAGCTTAAGATTTCTACTTCGGGGTATACTATAGACCCCTGCACAGATGCCAGATACACCTACACTGCTGTCCTAAGAGGCACCTTAGGCAAAGAGCTATTTGTACTTCTAGCCTCCCCAAACTGGGAGCTAGTTTCAAGGGGCTCAAATTGAGATGCCCACACATTTTTATTTTCATCTTGATGATCAACATCAGAAATCCAGAACCAGGTAAACAACCTGCACATTTAGAACAAAATTGCTTCTGACACATTCCCTTCCTCCTCCCTTCCCGATATAATGGAGGCAATGACTGGGGTGGAAGAGGAGGTTCTGATCTTATAAACACTGTGATCCAAACAGCCTCAGTATAGGAGCCTAAAAACGAGCCAATGACTGAGGACTAAGTTCCATTGTAAAGAGATGGAAGGAATCCACTTTGCTTGTGTTTTGCTTCTGAAATCTGCAAACATTTTCTCCTCTTCAAACCTTACTTGTCAGAACTAAGCAAGCATCATACAAGAAATACAGTCACTGAAATAATTTAAATTTTCCTTTCGAGCAGAGTAAGGTGTCAATAACATTTGATGAATTAAGGAATACATGTAAGAAATAATATCATAGGAGTGGCAGCTCCTGACTCTAGAACTCTATCATTTTTCATTAAAAAGATAAAATTGGTAATTAAACTTGCTGTTTTGAGTCTCTACACCTATTTTGAAAGATTTTCTTGAATTGCAATAGCATTAAATATTCATTCATAATATAGCTGGAAGTAAAGTCATTTTTAGTTTCATATTTTTTCAATAAAAAGCATAGTTTAATACAATATTAGTATAAATACCTCTGGAGATACTAGGAAAAAATGAAAGCAACCTACTATGGTTTGGATATGGTTTAAATGTCTACCCCAAAGGTTCATGTGTTGATAGCTTGGTCCTTGGTTTGGTGGAGTCGTGGTACTATGTAATCTTTAAGAGGTGGAGTCTAGGGGGGCAGAGGTCACTGGGGAAATGGTCTCAGAAGGGATTGTGGAAACCCAGACTCTCTCAGGCTTCTTGTTTCCAGATGTGACTTAATCCTCTTGCATGTGCTCCTGTCATCTGCCATTATGATTTGTCATTGGGCCCTTGCCAGAGCCTGTGCCATGCTTTTTGGAATTTCAGCCTTCAAAAATGTGAAAAAATGTGAGCTAAAAATCTCTTTTTCTCCAGAAGTACCTTGCTTTAGATATTTCATTAAGTAATACAAGGCTGACTGATACACAACCAAGGCTTTATAACAGGACAGAGACCTCTTCCAAATCATGGACTGAGCTCTATTCCTTTGTACTAGTTTTTCACGATCAACCACTGCTTTAGCTTAGTTAACTGCTGACATCTTAAAAAAAACAATAAACCTGAGAGATCATGTGACATCAGTTTACTTCACATAGATTATACTCCTTTATTTCTGGAGGGTACTAGGTTCTGCATATTATTTACAAGCTGGGAAGCTGTCATGTTAACATAATTGTACCTCTGCATGGGGGTGCAGAGTGGCTCAAGCAGAAAAGGACTATGGTCTTCATGCTTATTTACCCCAGGTTCTTACTTCTGAGCATTGCCTCCCTTAGCAGCCTTCGTATTTCTCTGTTTTGTATCTTGCTTGTTCGTTTTATCTTGCCACAATTAATAGAGGTCCAATGCAGAGAATGAAATATTCCAAGAATTATTCTATTGATTTCTGACAACCACTTGACAGAAATATCTGAGTTGCCACCAAGCATCATTGTCTATAGGTTTTCCATAAAACTCAGCAAGACTTAAGGACACTTGAGTTCTGTGAAAATGAGAAAAAGGGCAATTAAGAATAAAAAGTATTTAATGTTTATAAAGACATTCAGTATTCTCCCTCATCTTCTGTACTTAAACTAGGAAACATTTTACTAGCAAGTAAATAAGACTTCCATTATTACTTTCAAATTTGACCTCATGGAGCAATGAGAAAGGCAAAGCATCTCTTAGGATAATTCATGAGGATGATTATGTATTGCATGATATCTCATTGCTGTTTTAACAGAGAGAGTCTAGTATAATAAACAATAAAACATATTTACAGGCACTCACATGGATTCTCTTTATAGGCAATAACTTGTTTAAGTATCATAACCATAGGAAAGAAGCATTTATTATCCCAACTTCCAAAAGAGGAAACTGGGACTCAGGAAGGCTAAACAATGTGCCTGAAGAGATGCTACTAGTAAGTGGTGAAGTCAGGAGAGAAAGCTCAGTCTGACCAACACTAAACCCCAGGCCCCTAACCAGTGTATTACTTACTATATTCGATTGCCTCTCTGCACAGAGATATGACACTGAAAAGTTAAAGATCAAATTAATTACCATTCCATGGCATTATTTAACTTTAATGATAATAGCTCTTGGCATTTTTCAAAAGTCAGACAATGAAGTAGTAACTTCTTTGGGTGATTATGTGAATGCTTCCAGGATGTTCCAGTCTCCTTAAAAATGTCAGGAGACAAAAGAAAGGAGACAAGCTCAAATTAGAGCAGGTCAGATGTAAAGAAGAATTTCCCAAGAGTGTAATAAGTATGGAAATGTTTTACTGAGAGACGGAGTATGTTAAGATGTCTGCAAAAGGTTTAAGGATTTCAGCCCAGAGCAAGAAAATTGATTAAATTACTTCTGAAAGTCTTCAAGGATTTTCATTATTAAGGAAATTCCCAACCAAAATTCAGCTCCTTGAAAATATACATCTAAAATCCCTTTGGTTATAATAAGGAAAGATCAAACAATATTGCATCTCTCTGAATGTGAGAACTATTTAGATAATTTAGATTTTGATTATATTCTATCCCTAATTATGACCTCCAAAAAAGTCATGTTCCAATGAGTATTTCAATGCTAATTCAATATGGCTACATTTTTTAATGTGTGTGTGCGTGCGTGTCCGTGTGTGTGTGTGTATGCATACATACATATAATTTGCCCACATATGTGCATGTATACATATGTGTCATTAAATTATATTTAACGTGTACATATATATATATATATATATATAAATGAAAACTTTAAAAAATCACTTTAGTGATTCTTTGAGTTACATATTCAGAGAGGAGAAAAAGGAAGATTGAGGACAAAAAGCCAGTTCAAATAATGTTATGTTCACCTATAAAGATATCACTACCAATCTTATTAACATGTGTAGGGAGGGCAGGGAGTGGGGTAGAATGTGGAGAGAAACAAACCAAGTGATGTGTGCAGGTATGTTTGTATCACTTTGAACCTAATTATGATATATAATTATAATGCACTAACAAAGTATAAAAATAGTTAAAATAGTAAATTTATTTGTTTATTTTACCATGATTGAGATTAAGAAAAGAATTCTACTTATAGTAGCATTAAAATAAATAATATACTTAGGAATAAATTTAAGATAAGAAGTACAAATCTTATACTTTGAAAACTACAAAACACCAATTGAAAGAAATTAGTCTTGAATAAATTGTAAGACATCTCATGTTCATGGATCAGAAGCCTGAATATTGTTAAGTTGGCAGTGTTCTCCAAATTGATCTAGAGATTCAACACAATCCATCCAGAAATTCTAGCTACTAAAAAGGAAAAAAAAAAAAAAGAAAAAGAAATTCTAGCTCCTTCTTTGACAAGTTGATTCAAAAATTTATATGGAAATTCAAGGTATATGAAATAATGATGTGATGTTATTATATAACAAGGATTTTTAAAACAGTCACCATAAAATAAACAATTATAACAATGCTTGAAGCAAAAGACAAAATAGAAAATCCCAGCAAATATAAGTGAATATATGAGAAGAACAAAATGGAAATTTTAGAACTGAAAAATATTATAACAAATATAAAAAACTCACTGGATAGATTCAGTAATAAAATGAATGCAACAGAGGAAAGAATAAGTGAATTTAAAGACAGGATGAAGGAAATGATTTAATCTGAACAAAGGGAGAAAATAGAAAACAACTGAACCTCAGGTACCTAGTGAGACCCTCAGCAATTTAAGAGGATCCTGTTTAAAAATTAAAAATAAAGAGGGCTTGGGGTACAGCTCAGAGGTAGAATGCTCCTGTGTTCAATACCCAGGTACAAAAAATATTCATACTTCTTG
>PVLC010045668.1:0-11718 GCA_004027655.1 Graphiurus murinus | reverse complement strand
CCCCCCCCTCTCTCCCCATCCCCAACTGTCCTCAGCTGAGTGGCTCTCCTCCACCGCCCTTCTGCCAAGCTGTTCTGCCTGGTCCCAGGCCCAGAGCAATGGAGACAGCCAATCATAGACTGGAACCTTCGAAACCACCATGAGGCAAAACAACTCCTTCCTCCTCTAAATCATTTATGTCAGGCATTTTGGTCACAGAGATGGAAAAACAGAGTGAGACAAGAGGCAAACCCTATAGACTGAGCTACACCCCCAGCCCAGCCCTACAATAAATCCAGCCACATTGGTGATTAGGGCTCCAGTGTGGGGGTCTGCGGAGGCACAACGCAGCCCATTGCAATGACGTACCTGCACCAGGAGCAGCCATGTGTGTCTCCCCTGGAAGTCCCATGTGCTCTTCCCCTCCGTCTGCTTCCTTCTACACATCTGTGCACTCCATCAGGAGTGGTAGGAAGGAGTCAGGCTTGTTTTCTGGCACGGGGGAGAAGGTAGCTTTTTTTTTCCTGCGCGCGTTCACAGAGCATGCATTTGTGCGTGTCTGTGTGTGGTACGGAGCTCCGCGGCCTTGTAACGGAGACGATGTGTCCCTACTGAAGAAAAATGACAGTCAGAAGAAGAAGACGAAGCCAATTTGTCACTTAATGCAAAGCCTGATTGTGTGGCATCAACGGCCTCACACTGGGATTGATTATAAACAAGATGCCACTTCCCTGTGGGCTGCCTCCTGCGTTATTATAAATAAATACCATTCACTTTAGCATCTGCATTACCGCAGAGGAGAGATTATACCTCAGCGCCTTAGGTATACCGTAAATATCCCCGGGATCGCGATGGCCCTTCTCCACCTACAAGAGGAGTTCCGCTGCGTGTGACACAATTTCGTAAATAAAATAAGGTTGTAGCACAGCACCACAAGGACAGAAAGCGAGCAGAGAATTTGACTGATATTGGGAATTTATTTCCATGAAGGGTAGCCTTTATACTGTGGTGGGGTTTTGTTTGACACATCCTAGGGAGTTGAGCACGGTGGTGCATCCCCATAGTCCCAGCTCCTCCGGAGGCTGGAGCAAGAGGATCATAAGTTCGAGGCTAGCCTCAGCCACTCAGTGAGACCCTGTCTCTGAAAACATTTCAGGATGGCCAGAAGCCCCGCAGGGCCTGTCAGGCATTTCTGATCTCTCCTTGGCAATGAAGCCCAGGAGAATCGCTCAGGTGCTCAGGAGAATTTCCTGGAAAATCAGAGTTCGGTTTGCAAGATGGAAATAAATCTGTTAAATTTTCTGAAATCTCCATGCCCTTGCCCTGACGGTTCCAGATCTGTCACCCAATGCTTTTCAAGTAAATAAGTTATTTTAACCAAGGAAATCTAGAGTGACTGGTTTCTATTTGTTTCCTGGTGTTTCAAAGTTGCATTTGATCTGTCTGCATAAAATATTTTTTTTTTCATTTCCGTGCCTATACACTCATTTTCTATCTACCTCTCCACCTCTTCTCCCTATTTTCCTCTCTCACCTCTTTCCATAAACACAGGGATGCCCGCCCCGGGCCCAGCGGTTGTATTTTTATTTGTTTGTTTGGGGCTTTTGTGTGTTTGTTTTGTGGGATTTTTCCTGATGTAACACGGGCGCCCTCTGCTGTTCAGAATGGTGAACAACGCAGCCTCCCGGCAGGTTCACACCGGGAGGAAAAAACACCTGACCGCCATGCTCCCATCTCTGGGCAAAGGCTGCGAGTATTGTTAAAATGAATAATTTATTAAGCCACAATTGTTTATTGACTGCCCTGTCGTGATTTGCTTTTCAGTGCAGTGCCCGGGTGTCCGCCCTCGGCCGACGAGCAGCTCCATTCGGAGGCTGTTATGCTGACCCCCGCATTCTCCATCTCCTTTGTCAGGTCGGGGTCAAACTACAGTTGTTCCGGGATGACTTTATCAATTCTCAGTGGAAAGAGTCTAAATGGAAAAAAAAAAGTCTGTTTCCACCTCCCGCCCTTAAGAAAGGGTTGTTGGTGTGATGTTCCATCAGTCGGCTGGACTGACAGACGGACAAGTCCTGCGAAATCAGGAGAAAGATGCTTTGAACGCTTTTGTTATTAGTCTCTCACACCAAGGAACAGCCGGCATCCCGCCTAGACTGGCTTTCCAAGCCAGAACTCGCAGGGCAAGACATGGTGCCCTCTGCATTCAGAAAGAAAGAGGCAGGAGCTGTTTTAAGTACCTACAGGAAGGGTCGCCCAGGACCTTGAGGGGAGTCAAGGTCGGATGCAGGGGCGGCTCGGGGAGGGGGCTCTGCCCGGGAAGCGCATTCGCTGTCTCCAGATTGGAAGGAAAGCATCAGTCCCATCCACAGTGCCCCCTGCTTTTAACGGGCAAGCATTTCCACCATCCAGGATTTCAGGAGTATACCTGGGAACCTGAAAATTATCTTCAAGGCAAAGAAGGAAGCAGGAAAGAAAGAAAAAAAAAAAAAAAGAAAGAAAGAGAGAGAGAAAGAGAAGGAGGGAGGGAGAGAGGGAGGGAAGTTTCATTCTAAAACCCAACACTCTAAATAAAAAATTAAATTAAAAAAATTCAGCCAGGCGCGGTGGCCCACGATTGTAATCCCAGTACTTGGGAGGCTGAGAGAGGAGGATTGCAGGTTTGGAGCCAGCCTCAGCAACTTAGTGAGGCCCTCTCCAATTTAGTGAGACCCTGTTTCAAAATAAATAAAAATTGGGCGGGGGTATAACTTGGAGGTAGAATGCCTCTGGGTTCAATCCCCAGTACCAAAAAAAAAAAAAAAAAAAAATTCAATTGATACTGAAACTACACACAAGAACTAGAAAGCCTCTCTCTCTCTCTCTCCCTCTCTCTCTCTCTCTTTCTGAAATAAGATAATAATTTCATTTTCAAATAATTCATTGGGAATTTATGTTTGAATGCAAGGAGACCTATTATCGGATGTTACCAAGTACAACTAACAGTAAATAAAATTAGAAATGTCAAATTAAGCCAGGTATGGTGGCACAGGCCTATAATCCCATTACTTGGGAGGCTGAAATAGGAAGATCACAGGTTCAAGGTCAGCCTCAGCAATTTAGTGAGACTCACAGCAACTTAGGAAGACCTGTTTTAAAATAAAAAATAAGACCAGGTGTGGTGGCTCATGACAGTAATCCCAGTACTTGGGAGGCCGAGAGAGAGGATAGCAGGTTTGAAGCTAGCCTCAGCAATTAAGTGAGGCTGTCAGCAACTTGGCAAGATCCTGTTTCCAAATAAAAATATAGCCAGGCGTGGTAGCTCATGCTTGTAATCCCAGTACTTGAGAGGATCGCAGGTTCGCAGCCAGCCTCAGCTACTTAGGCCTTCCTCAACTTAGTAAGACCCTGTTTCAAAATAAAGAATAAAATGGGGCTGGGAGTGTAGCTCGGAGGTAGAATGCCCCTGGATTCAACCTCCAGTACCAACCAACCAACAAACAAACAAACCAACAAACAAACCAACAAAAATATAACCAGGCTTGGTGGCACATGCCTGTAATCCCAGTACTTTGGGAGGCTGAGACAGGAGGATGGCAGGTAAGAACAGCCTCAGCAAGTAGTGAGACGCTCATTAACCTAGCGAGACTGTTTCCAAATAAATAAAATCAGGCTGGGGGTATAGCTCAAATATAGAATGCCTCTGGGTTCAATCCCAAGTACAACAAAATTAATTAATTTATTAATTAATTAGGTAATGTTTAAAAATTGGGCTGGGGATGTAGCTCAGAGGTAGAGCACCCTTTGGTTCAATCTCCGGTATCACAAGGGGGTGGGGGCTATGGGTGTGGCTTGGAGGTAGTCTGCCCCTGGGTCCAATCCCCAGTACCACAGAAACAAAGTAAAATTAGAAATGTCAAATTGTTCCTTACCTCAAACTAAATTTGACTTTCAAGGAAAACTCACGCTTGATATTTTCTCTGACGATGGTCACGCCTGCAGCCCCCATATGCAGAAGGTACAGGGGAGACAGCGGCGAGTGTTGGGGCTCATGAGGAACCCAAAGCACTGGGAGGTGTTTCTATAAGAGACCGGCATGTTAACGTCAAAGAGCACTACATTCGAAGTGAGTCTGGCCTTCTGACTCGCCCAGCCGTGTGATTTGAACACATTACACACTCAACTGCAGGTCCTGTTTGTAAAATTTAACTGTTGTTTCTTCCTTCATAAAATTAACTGCAAGTGAATTGCTTAGCTTTCTGTTTCTACTCCCTTACTTCCAAGAATAGCCCCACTAATAAGCTTCCTAAATCCCATCTGCCTTCGTTTGCTTTTTGGTAAAGACTTATTGAATCCTTACTATGTTCCGGATGCTATGCTAGTCTCTATCTAGCTCCTCAAAGATGAAAAACAGAGTTCTCACCCTCTAGGAAAAGGACACGAGAATTAGTAATGTAGATCTCAGGTTCATGGTCAGCCTCAGCAACCTATCGAGGTCCTGTTTCAAAACAAAAAATAAAGCTGGGCGTGGTGGCTCACGCTTGTAATCCCAGTACTTCAGAGGCTGAGACAGGAGGATTGCAGGTTTGTGGCCAGCCTCAGCAACTTAGTGAGGGCCTCTGCAATTTAGTGAGACACTATTTCAAAATAAAGAATAAAAAGTGGGGCTGGGGGTGTAGCTTGGAGGTAGGATGCTCCTGGATTCAACCTTCAAAACCATAAAAATAAAAGAAAAGCCTCGGCAAGAAGTGAGACTCTCAGCAAGCTAGTGAGACCCTGTTTCAAAATAAAAACAAAATAGGGTTGAGGATGTAGCTCAAGGGAAGAATGCCTGTGGGTTCAATCCCCAGTGCCATAAGTGTGGGGGTCCAGCCCTCCAGGCGTGGGGTCGGGGGTCCCTCGGTAGGTGTGGATTGAGACAAGGTCTCGAGAATATGCTCACACCGCATGCAGTGTTGAAGTGTTTATTGCTTGTAGGTAGCTGGTTTTTATACTATCTTTTTCGCAGTGAGGCGTATAGAACAGGAATTTTTACAGCCTTATTTTTCTAAAGGTTGAGTAGGTACACCTTTAACTCGAAAAGCCATTTCCCATGACATCTAATGGGGTTAAGAAAACAGTAAAGGTTACAAAATACAACACGTATATAAAGATTCTTTTAGTACAAAGCAGTGTGAAAGGTTAATGAATTGCCTCTATTCGTTAGTTTAAATCTTTACTATTTGTTTAGCTCCTTTAAGCAGTGTTCTTATCTGTCTCAGGCAGCTAGAGAGTTAATGTGTCCGGTGAAGTTCGAGGGAGACAAGGTGGAAGTGGACAAAGACTACCTGTCTTAAAGCCTTTCTTATTCATAGATAAAATAGTAGACCTAAGTCTCTTTGGCTTATTTATTTTGTTTCTATATCTGTGTGCTGAGAGGACACATAAGGCTGTTTAGTAACTAGACTTGCAAAGCCCATTTCCTGACTAATGTTTGTATGTGGTTAATGAATTTCTTATGGGTTGTCTTGAGGCACTGTTTTTTCAGCTATATTATGAGGAATCGTAATCCGTCTGTCCACCTTCTGTTTCTAAGAAATTTTCCTTTATAATTAATGTGAAAGCAAAATCAAAGCACCCCAAATTTCCAGAGTATAACAATGCAAAGTGGGATATGTCACGCATTCCTTCTTTTGGAATCGTCTGCCTTGCAGGACTCCAGCAGACCGAGCCTTGCTCAAGATCCAGCTATTAAGGAGCTGTGGCAAATAAATAAATAAATAAATAAATAAATAAATAAATAAATAAATAAATGGGGATATATCTTGGAGGTAGGATGCCCCTGGGTTCAATCCCTAGTATGAAGAAGGAGGAGGAGGTAGAGGACGAGGAGGAGGAGGAGGAGGAGGAGGAGGAAGACCATTTCTAAGCTAACTAGATCTTAGTTTCTCATTAGCCAGAGCTATGAACATCAGAGAATTCTGACAGTTCAAAAGTCCAACTCAAACCGGGCATGGTGGCGTACCCTTGTAATCCCAGTACTTGGGAAGCTAAGACAGGAGGATCACAGGTTCATGGCCAGTCTCAGCTACTTAGTGAGGCCCTCTGCAACTTAGTGAGACCTTGTTTCAAAAATAGAGAATAAAAAGTAGGACTGGGGACATAGCTCAGAGGTAGAATGCCCCTGGGTTCAATCCCCAGTACTGCAAAAAGAAAAAAAAAATGACCAAGGCAGGCACTCAAATTTGTGCTGCTGTTTATTTGTTTGTTTGTTTGCTGTTGAGGATGGAACCCACAGCCTTGTGCATATTAGGCAAGCACTTTGCTACTAAGCCACAACCCCAGCCCTGTATATGTTGGGTTTTTTGTCAAATTGCTTTGGCTGGGGAAATTTGATGGTACATGCTTGTAATCCTAGTACTTGAGAGACTAAGACAGGAGGATCACAGGTTCTCAGCCAACCTCAGCAACTTAGTAAGACTGTTTCCAACTAAAAAATAAGAGGGCTGAGTGCCAGGCATGGTTGCACCCGCTTGTAATCCCAGTACTTGGGAGGCTGAGACAGGAGGATCACAGGTTTGTCGCCAGCCTCAGCTACTTAGTGAGGCCCTCTACAACCTAATGAGACCCTGTTTCAAAATCAAGAATAAAAAAAATAGGGCTGGGGGTGTAGCTCAGAGGTAGAATGCCCCTGGGTTCAATCCTCAGTACCACAAAAAAAAAAAAAAAACAGATTTTTATTTCTTCAAATCAATACAAGGAAAAAGGAGGAGGAAGAAAGAGGAAGAGGAGGAGAAGTAGAGGGAGGAGACTGAACCAGTTCCCCAGCAGGAAGAAACTTGAATGCACTTTTTTGTTTTCTTTAGTACTGGGGATTGAACAAGAGGTGCTTTACCTTTTAATTTTATTTTGAAAATAGGTCTTGCTACATTGCTAAGGCTGACCTTATGTCACCACACCTGGCTCAAATGCACCTTTGTTCATTCATTTGTTTTGTGGCACTGGGGATTGAACCCAGGGGCCCTCTGCCACAGAGCTGCACTCCCAGCCCTTTTAATGTTTTATTTTAAAACAAGTTCTCACTAAATTACAGAGGCTGGCCTCAAACTTGCAATCCTCCTGTCTCTGCCTCCCAAGTACTGGGACTGCAGGCATGTGCCACCCTGCCCAGCTTCTTCCCCTAATGTGTCCACCTGAGCAGAAGTTACAGAGAGCCCATCAGCATAAACCCAAGCACTTATCATTTTTATCAGAGAAATGGAGGACTCTTACACCTGGTAAGTGCTTTGAAATTTCCCCAGCAATGATGCTAAGTTCAAGAATTTGCAACTCTGCCCCTCACCTCCTTCCTCTGGTCCTTAAGGCAGTCTCGGGAGAGTCAGGAATATTGGGAAAGGATTCGAATGATGTGAGGTCAAGGCAAATGGTTGCTGAATGTTGGCAAAGATATCTACAGATGATACCAGGTCATCTTTCCAAAAATACATTTTGTTCGTACGGCGGCAGAAGAATTCTTGATGAGCTGGAGAAGAGTGAAGTCAGGCAATTGCCTGGCAGTCGCCTGTGCTGTCTTCCCGCCCTCTACTGGGATCTATTAAGGAAACAGGAAATGGAAAGCGAGATGGCGGGTGATGGATGTCAGTCAGCATTACTTTTTATGAAGCTCTTCTGGAAAGCCCTGAGCAGAGACGGGCATGGAACACAGCAAATACACAAATAATCACCTGCATTCTGGGGTTCTTTGAGGCGGCCCTTTTGGGGAACTTTGAGACTCAGAGAGGTTATAAGAGGGATTCTAGACGGAGTATAATATGAACTTGTCACTGTGCCAATAGAACAAAACAAAAAAAGATTTGTGGCTTTCGTCTGCATGCTCTGATGGATGAGGGATGAGGGCGTTAGATTCTTCACTTGTTGGTAGGGAGAAAGAAACCCCAAGTCCCCCTCTCGTTGGTGTTTATTTCACTGCGCTTTTATGGATGGTTTCGTTCTGATTTGGAAAGTCAGTGAGACTCGGACTCTCCACAGGCCAGTAATGGGAATATGGGAAGCCACCCGCGGCCTTGCTTATAATAAAACATGCTGATCTGCTTGTCACCAGAGGGAATGTTTGGAAACAGAACACAGTATTCCAAACAAGTGATGATAATGCCTTATGCTTGCATGGCTTTTTTTTTTTTTTTTTTTTTTTTCTGGAAGTTTCTTCAAGCATTTTACAAACTTGGATAAAGGGTCCCTCACCAGTCGTTGGGATGCAATTGCATCTAGGGCAGAATAAAAACAGCTGCTCTGCCAGAAGCGAAAGTGCTTTCAGGAAGAAAGATGAGTCCGTCAGTGCCAAGTGCTCTGATTTCTCCCTTTTCCTGGGCTCTTCTGTGTGAGGGTGGAGATGGGCTGGTGGGCGCGGAGCTCAACACCGCTCCTGAGGGAAGCAGGCTGGGCGGGTGGCTTGTTCACGACCCTCCGCCCTCCCTGCTGACAAGGCTCAAAGAGCAAAACTGGGTCAAATTACACATCCCAGCCGGAGGGAAGTGTGTCTGCATGTTGAGGTCGGGCGCTGATGTGCAGAAGGGAGATGTAAGACTGTGTCGTGTGTCAACTGTTAGAGTCTCAGGTCCTGTCTGTCTATCTGTTTGTTCATTGTACTGGAAGTTGAATCCAGAGGTACTCTACGTCCAAGCTGCACTCCCAGTGTGTGTGTGTGTGTGTGTGTGTGTGTGTGTGTGTGTGTGTGTGTGATACTGGGGATGGAACCCAACAGCTTTCTACCTCCAAGCTACACTACCAGATCTATTCTATTTTTAATTTGAAACAGAGTCTCACTACATTGCTGAGAGCCTCGCCTCACTAAGTTGCGAGGCTGCTTTAAATCTGCGATCCTCCTGTCTCGGCCTCCCAAGTGCTTGGGTTACAGGCGTGTGCCATCACGCATGCCTCACGTCTCGGGCCCTCTCTCATACTTGTGTTAGCCAACCACACAGAACATGCTGACGCACAAGGCAAGGGAAAGACAGGACCACACATAGTTCCTTGTCCTCTCTCATCAGCGAGAACAAGGTAGGGAGTATCGGTAGAACATGTCATATCAAATGAGATTATTACATGGAGTGGAAAAAGTAATGATGCTTATTGTGGGTCACTTTATTTGTTTTGTTTGTCTGATCATGTATTGGGGACTGAACCCAGAGCTTTGCATATGCTAAGTGCAAGGCACTGGGTTCAATTCTTAGTACCACAAAAATAAAACCCTTACAGAACAATGAAAGATCAACATCCCAATTAAAGAAAAAAAGACACATTATGAAAGAACTTCAGATGATCAACAATAAAGCAGTTATTGAACAAAACATGTAGCACCATCACATTTGTTTAAAATACTGTACCTGTTTTGTTATTGTTATTGCTGTTTTCTTGTGGTACTAGGGATTGAATTTCAGGGGCATTCTAACTCTGAGCTACACCCTGGCCCAATTTTTTTTTTTTTATTTTGAAACAGGATCTCGCTCAGATGCTGCAGGCCTCACAAAATTGCTGAGGCTGGTCTCAAACCTGCAATCCTTCTGTCTCAGCTTTCCAATACTGGGATTACAAGTGCGCACCACCACACCTGGCTATTATTCTACCTGTCAAAAGAACAGAGTCCACTATCTCAAAAGGTGTTCATCAAATATTAATAGTAGTTATTTCTTTCTTTCTTTTTTTTTTTTTTTCAGTACTGGGGACATTCTACCTCCATGCTAGACCCCCAGTCCTATTTTTTAGTCTTTATTTTGAAACAGGGTCTCACTAAGTTGTGGAGGCCTCACTAAGTAGCTGAGGCTGGCCATGAACCTGCGATCCTCCAGTCTCAGTCTCTTGAGTACTGGGATTACAAGCATGGTCCTGCTAATAGTAGTTATTTCTGAATGTGATATTTTGGTGATTTTTGCTTTCTTATTCATAGTTTTCTATGTTATATAATTTTTATAAGTATGTGTTTTTTATGAATATTTTTAATCAGGAAAAATATTTCTTTTCCCTTTTTTGGTAATAGGGATTGAGCCCAGGGGCATTCTTCCTCCAAGCTATACCCCTAATCTTTTTTTTTTTTTTTAAACAGCATCTCACTAGGTTGTTGATAGTCTCACTAGGTTGCTGAGGCTGGCTTGAATCTTCAATCCTCCTATCTCAGTCTTCTGAGACCTGGGATTATAGGTGCCAGCATGATTGGCTCTATTTCCACTTGAATGTTTTAATATGCATTCATAGAAAGAGAGGAGTAAAATAGTTTCACAAATTGAATAAAAAGAAATTCCTTCCTGAGTCTCGGTAGTACCCATCAAGTTTGCATGAATAAAAAAGTATAATCTGGAAACTGCCTACTTTCTAATTTGAATATTTTTGCCCCAATTTTGTTCATTCTAATAAAGTATAGCAAAGTGCCTTCCCTCACCCCCCAAAAAACACAAGTTCATCCTAATGTCTCTAACATATCCATTCAGCAAGACATTTTCAAATGTACATGCTGCCCTGGGTTCAATCTCTAGCACACGCACATACGCACACACATACACAAATTAAAAAGCATAATATCAAATGTAGAGCCATGCATGGTGGTGCACTCTTGTAATCCCAGTACTTGGGAGGCTGAAAGAGGAGGATCTCAGGTTTGTGGCCAGCCTCAGCTACTTAGTAAGGCCCTCTGCAACTTAGTAAGACTCTGTTTCAAAATAAAGAATAAAAGCCGGGCATGGTGGTGCATGCTTGTAATCCCAGTACTTGGGAGGCTGAGGATCCGGGTTCACTGCCAGCCTCAACTACTTAGTGAGGCTCCCCGCAACCCAGTGAGACCCTGTTTCAAAAATAAAGAATACAAAAAATAGGACTGGAGATGTACCTCAGAGGTAGAATGCCTCTGGGTTCAATCCCCAGTATAACAAAAATTAATAATAATAATGTCAAATGTAACCATTTTTTTTTTTTTTTTTTGGTACTGGGGATTGAACTCAGGGGCATTCTACCTCCGAGCTATACTCCCAGCCCTATTTTTTTATTATTTTATTTTGAAACCGAGTCTCGCTAAGTTGTGGAGTGCTTCACTAGGTAGCTGAGGCTGGCCTCGATCCTACGGTCTCAGCCTCCCGAATGCTGGGATTACAAGCGTGCGCCACCACGCCCGGCTGTAACCATTTTTAAAATCTTAAGTGCTATGTTTAATTTTTTTTTAAATCACTTACTTGACCTAATATTAGTGCTCTATTATTATGCAGGTTTATTCACCTAATTTTGTCCAGATGACAGTAATTATTTCAAAACCTCACTAAGACTCACTCCCTTATCAGTCTTTCCAATAATTCTCAGCCACAAAAAAATGGCAGTTTTATCCTTCTTTCAATTGAGATTTAGAGGCCGAGAACTACAGTGAATTCTCACCTGACAAAGGGTTTATTGCATTTCTCAGAATATACTGCAGGATGTTTATTAGTAGACGATGAAATATTTATAACCAGTAATTAAAACTAAGCTGTTCCCTTGTAATAAATGCAGAGGCAGAAAGGCAGTACTATTACTTTTTATTGTTTATTTGCCTTTCCTTTAATGTAATATAAAGACTCCTTTACTAATGTGCTATGACAACATTTATCTTCAGGCTGGTGTGAAATAAATGCTTTTTTTTTTTTTTTTTTTTAATGAAGACTCAGAGAAAACACCCGAGGTCACTAGGAGAGGGTCCTAGGACAGCAGTACAGAGACCCGGTGTTTGTGCACTGCTGGTAGAAAGAAATGTCAATTGACTCTTCTTTT
>PVLC010045667.1:0-11718 GCA_004027655.1 Graphiurus murinus | reverse complement strand
CCCCGCTTACCGGGCCGCGCGCCCCCGGGCCCCCCCCGCCCCTCACTCGGCGGCCAGAGCTGCAGGCTGGGCCCCTCCCGCCGCCATCTTGCGCCGACTCCCTCCGCCCTCCGCCTCCGCTCCGCCTCCCGCCCCTCCGACTTTAAAGGCACAGACCAGCACCCCGCCCGTGCCGCTGGGCAAAACACCGCCGACTCAGCCACTTCTCCTTTAAAGAACCGTCGCATCATTCTCCCTTAAAGGCACTAAGTCCCTCTTCCGTTGAGAACTCGGGACTTGGTTTGGCCGAAGCGTTCATTCCCCTTTAATTCTATAAGCCTGCCCCTTCCCAGGGGCCCTGGGTCCCGGCCAGGCTCCTCAGACCCCGCCCCCGAGCCGTGGCCATTAGCTAGCTGTGGGATCTAACAGCCTCTCCCAGCTTCTCCCAACCTCGCCGAAGCCCCGCCCCTTCCTCCGGGGCTGGATTGGCCATGTAACCTTGAGCCGGGCCCTGATTGGCCTTTTCACGCCTACCGCTCCAAGTGAGAAAGTAACCGCGTTAAGGAGGCAGGAGCACTTTTTTCTAGTGCCTGGTGGAGGGCGCCAGGCAGGCCAGAGGGCGAGGAAACCCCAAGAGAGGGCCAAGTCGGAAGGACAGACTCAAGGCTACTCGGGGTCCTGGGCTAACCCCGAGTCAGGGGAGGGCTGAAACTAAGCTGAGACAGCAGGACAAGGAAAAGACAGGAATAAGAAAAGAACTTTATTGTTTATTAATGTTTCTGTGTAAAACTTAAGCTTTTGATTTTTAAAAGAAATACCACAAAAAGGGATTGGCTCAGTCCATCCCTTCCTCAGTCAATGGATCCCCACCGTCCTCCAAATGCTACCCTAGAACACTGTCGAGGCAGGAAGAGGAGGCGGCAGCTAGTCAGAGTCGGAGAGCACGATGATCTCCTCCGGGTCGCACTGTGTGGCCACACTCATCTGCCGGGAAGAGAGAGAGTCAGAGAGGTCGAGAGTACAGGGAAGAGAAGCAAAGAAAGATTTCAGAGCTAAAGACTAGGGTGAGGCCTGGCGTGGCCGCACAGTTTATAATCCCAGTACTTGGGAGGCTGAGACCGGAGGATCCGGGTTCCCGGCCAGCCTCAGCTACTTAGTGAGGCCCTCTGCAACTTAGTGAGACCCTGTTTCAAAATAAAGAATAAAAAATAAGACTGGAGGTGGAGCTCGGAGGTAGAATGCCCCTGGATTCAATCCCCAGGACCGCAAAAAAAAAAAAAAAAAAAAAGTCTGGGTGCATAGAATGCCTCTGGGTTCAATTCCCAGTACCACAAAAGAAAAAAAAAACTAGGATGAAAAGGAGGAAGAGATGGGACGGGTGCACTACTCAGCAGAGGGGCTGAAGCAGACAGTGAAAGGGCCTCCCCTTCTTACCTTGTAAGTACTAGGCCTGGAAGGTTGTGATTGGGGGATTTGGAAGAACCGGGCTGGAGAAGGGCTACAGAGGGAGCTGGTCACCAGGCCATGGCTAGGAGAGTCCACCCTTGTGGAAGAATCGGCCACCGGGGCTGTGGGAGCCGAGGGGGAAGGTGGACTGGGCAGGGACTCTATCCTCCTCCCGTTCTTCTCGTGCGTTGTCCTTCGCCTTTCCACAACGCTGGGAACAAAACAAAAATACCCGGGCGCGCATGTGAGGTGCCGGAGGCTGGAGGGGGTGTCTGGCTGCTCAGCAGACTCGGCCCCCAGCGTTCCTCCCAGAAGGCCCCTGGCAAGCCCTCCCCCGTGTCGTGTCCCTCCTTTCTCCCGTTGTTTTACCTGTTTCCTAACGGTCCTGCTCCTGTTTGCTGCTTCTCCTTCCGAGACTTCTTGGAGGGGGGACTGGACTCTCTCCAGAGGCGAGGAGAGACACCTCCATTGAAGGACGTGGAGGTGACCATGGCTGCCCCATTCTCCAGGACAGTGGTGAGGGGCTCCTCTGACCGCTTCCTGGAGGAGGACACGTCCCTCTCCTCAGGGGAAGGGGTGGCATCCACGGGCAAGGCCTCGATCTCTAGCTCAAAGAACTGAGACATAGGGCTCTCTTCCTCCAGGGGCAACTCTTCCAGCTGGTCCCCATTGCTTTCAGCATCTATGGTGGAGGGGGCCAACGGCTCCTCAGACTGCGAAGGTGCTGACACTTTGAGTCCTTTGCTTTGCGGCTCCCCTGAAGACCTGCTGATCCCTTTGCCGGGTTCCAGGTTCTTTTCAGTGAAGATCTGTGGTGGGGACATGGGGCTCTCGTCTCCATCCTTGTCTAAGAAACAAGAAAAGAGGGGAGAGGTGGCATGAGGACGAGAGAGGAAAGATGGTGAGAAGAAACCAGGAGTGAGAAGGAAGTCAAGCCGGGCGTAGGGCCGCACGCTTGTAATCCCAGTACTCGGGAGGCTGAGACAGGAGGATCACAGGTTTGCAGCCAGCCTCAGCTACCTCATGAGGCCCTCCGCAACTTAGTAAGACCTTGTTTCAAAATAAAGAATAAGCCAGGCGTGGTGGCGCATGCTTGTAATCCTAGCATTTGAGAGACTGAGACCAGAGGATCTGGGTTCGAGGCCAGCCTCAGCTACCTAGTAAGGCACTCCGCAACTTAGTGAGACCCTGTTTCAAAATAAAGAATAAAAAATAGGGCTAGGGGTGTAGCTCAGAGGTAGAATGCCCCTGGGTTCAATCCCCAGTACCAAAATAAAAAATAAATACATTTTTAAAAAAATTGAGCTAGAGGTAGATCTCAGAGATAAAATGCTCCTGAATTCAATCCCCAGCACCGCAAAAAAAAGGAGGACGAGGAGGAAATCATCTCAGCTGGGTGTAGTGCACAAACTTGTAATCCCAGTACTTGGGAGGCGGGGACATGTGGATCCCAGGTTCCTGGCCAGCCTCAGCAACTTAGTGAGGCCCTGTTTCAAAATTAAAAAAAATAAAATAGGAGGCCGGGCGTGGTGGCACATGCTTGTAATCCCAGCATTTGGAAGGCTGAGACCAGAGGATCCGGGTTCTCGACCAGCCTCAGCTAGTGAGGCACTCCGCAACTTAGTGAGACCGTGTTTCAAAATAAAGAATAAAAAATAGGGCTGGGGGTATAGCTTGGAGGTAGAACGCCCCTGAGTTCAATTCCCAGTACCACAAAAAATAATAGTAAATAAATAAATAAAATAAAATAGGACTGGGAGTATAGCTCAGAGGTAGAATGTAGAATGGTAGATTGCCCCTGGGTTCAATCCCCAGTACCAAAAAAAAAAAAAAAGGAAGTCTCAACAGGTGGCTCATGTCAACAGAGAGCAGAGAAATGAGGATGTTCTTAAATACCTGCTACCTCCTCCTCCACCTCCTCCTCCTCCTCTTCCTCTTCCTCCTCTTCTTCTTCCTCTTCCTCCTCCTCCTCATCTTCATCGTCCTCCTGACCTTCCTGTATCTGTTCCAGATCCTCCTCTTCCTCGGACTCTGTGGCCTCCTCCTCCTCCTCCTCTTCCTCCTCATCGCTTTCCTCATCTTCTTCCTCTGTCTCAGCCTTGGAGGTGGCAGGGCACTCCTGGGAAGCCATTCCACTGGGGCCCTGGGGGACAAAGCAGTTGCTCTGAGAACTCCATTGGCCCCGGAGCATCTGGCTCCACACACGCCCCCGTCAGTCACCCTGGACCCTGGTGGGAGTGCTGGGGGTCGGTCTTTCTGAGGGCAGCTCCCTTCCACACCTCACCGGAATCCAAGGCGGCTCTGGGGGGATCTGCCGCTTGGGAAGAGGCGCCTTGGGAGCTGCGGGCTCGTCTCCTCTGTCTCTCGCCCTCCTCACTTTTGTCCTGCATCACTGCATACTTGGAAATGACCTCATCCAGCCGGCTCAAGGCCAAGCTCCGGTTTTCCCGAAGGCGCTGGGCCAACGCATGATCTGACAGTGCGGGGTCAGTGCCTATGTGGGGAGACACAAGTCAGAGCACTGGACCCCCCAACGCTAGAAGAGAAGCGGTGTCCCCAACCTAAAGAGTCACCTCTGGGCACCACCGGACCTCTTACCTGGCCTGTAGTCATCGGTGAGGTGGCAGCCGAAGTTGTAGATGAGATCCAGGTGGCGGCGCTCCTGTAACCTGACGCCCACGTCCCGGAAGGCATCCTGAGCCATGAGCTGGAGCTGCTGTCGGGAGAGGCCGAGGCTGTGCCGAGCGGCTGCCTTCTCCACGGCCCGCAGCACGTCCCCGTAGTCAGGGAAGGCATCGGGCCCTGGCTTGTTGATGAGCCGCTCAATGCGCCGGTTCACCTCTGGGTAGCGGGTCCCCCGGTAGGGGATGCGCTGCTCTATGACCCGGCCGGTCAGTGAAGAGCAGTTCTTCAGCTCACACAGGCGCCCAAAAAGGTGGATCAGTTTCCGCTTCAACTGGGCCTCCTGCAGATACGTGGAGTCCGGGTCATCCAATTCCGAGAGGTCCAACTCCTTCTCCTGGAGGCGGCGGATCTCGGCCACATAGAGCGCCAGCAGCTGTTCTAAGCGCTGGATCTGCCGCCGGGAGCCACGGGTCCTTGGGGCTTCAGAGGCAGCGGGCTCAGCATTTGGGGGATCCGTCGAGGGGTCTGTGGGAAGGTTATTCCCCGATGGCTCACTGGAAGTGGTGGCAGCGGGGACCAGGTTCAGCTTCTTCTTGGCCGAGTTGGCCTTGAGAACCGTGCACAGCTCATTGATGTAAACGTAAAGCTTAGCCGGCCGGCTCCGGGACCGAGACAGGACCCGGGAGAGGATATTGCAGAATTCCGCAGAGGCCAAAAACAGAGAGTGAGCGCGCTGCTGCCGGTTACAGAGGAACGGGACCACCTCAGGGTGGTCTGTCGTCTGCTCCTTACACAGTTCAAGGAACTGGAGGGTTTGGGGACCAAATCGAGGGGGAAAGCAACAAGGGAAGGGGGCAAAAGAAAGGTAAGGTGGGGTTAGTGCGGAAGAAAGGACCAGAGAGCCGGTCACCCGTCCTCCTCCCCGGGGTACAAGAGCCTTCTCCCCTAAAGCTCACCTCCTCAAACAGCTTCTCATTCTCCAACCTGTAGCATTTCTTGTTGCTGCCTGAACTGCTGCTTCCTCCAGCCCTAGGGGGCTCAGAGGAGGCCGGGACTTCCGCCCCCGGTGAGTCCCGGCTGGGGAGTGGGTGGGAGGGCCCTGGCTGAGCGGCTCCTTCATTTTCATCATCATCATCCAACACAATGATGCTGTTAGCGGTGGCCATGGGGAATCAAATCCCCAGGAGGGAGGCAGTGTTGAGGATTTCAGAGTTCCTGCTGGAAGGGGAGGGGGCCTCAGGAAGAGCCCCTCCAGCAGGGCCCCAGCCCTTCAGCTCACACGCCACCCACTCACCTTGGGTTTCAGCAGTTGGGAGACCTACCCAACTGGGTCCTCAATGCCTGTCTTCAGCAACTAGTTCTAAGTGCTCTCCGGGTCCTGCAAGTGTGTGTGTGAGTGTGTATGTGTGTGTGTGTGTGTGTGTAAAGCCTCCCCCCAAACTTCAGTCCCTACCCGGAGCTCCGCCCTCTCATGTCAACTGCCCATCTTTCGGTTTCATTTCCCCGCTATTTATTTCTCACAGTTGGCAAGTTGGTTCTTACACCCAGTTCCGACCCCCCACCAGGCTGCCCCGCGACGTCCCTGACAACCCCCCACACAGGGAACGACAGTGTCCGCGCCACTTGACGCGTCTACCCACCGTCGCCCTCCAACCCGGCAAACCCACACCCCGCGCGAATCATCGCCCCGACTCCTAGACGGGGCGGAAGAGGTTCCCTGGGGCAGTCCATTCCCCCTTGCCCTCTCCGAATTATCCTCACACTTCCCTCGCTGATGGGTCGCCTCACCCCGGGGCTTTCAGGTGGGAGGCGGTTCCCCAAGTCCCCTCCCTCCTCCCCACCCTCGTTCCCCCATTCTCTCCCTGAGACTCGTAACCGACGGCGAGCCCCCCGCCGGGCTCTCGGGTTCCTCCCGGACGGCGAGCCGGGGTCGGGCCGGCCAGGTGTACGAGCTTCCCGCCAACTGCCCCCTCGCCCGTCAGTCCCGGGCCGCCCCGCTCCCCCGCAGGGACAGGAAGGTACCACACCTTGCCCCCGCAGACTCCACACCGGCTTCCCACGGCACCTTCCCTCGACGTCCCCGCCCCCTCTTCCGCTCCCCGCGCGGTTGAGCCCCCACCTCAAAAACGGTCTCTCGAGGCGACCCTCGCCGCAGAGCGCAGAACCTCGCATGGTTCCCTCCGCCTTCCTTCCCCCTCCCACCGCAGGCCCCACTACGGACCGGAAGTCCCGGAGGTTCCGCCTACCAGTCCCTGGGAGCGGCCATGTTGTCGTACGGAACGCAAACTGTCGGCGGCCGGAAGTGACGGTAGGCCCGCCCACCCAGACCGCGGCTCCTTCCCCACCCCTGACCTGCGCTAGGCCGCCTCCGACCCGCAGGGAGGCGCAAAGCACCTGGGGGCCGCCATTTTGCCGTACGGCACTGCTTCCCTCCGCCCCGCCCCGCGCTAGAGCGCTTTCCGCCTGGAGCTTCTGCGACTCGGCCAATCAAAAACTTCCTGCCTGAGGCCCAACCGCCGGCGAGTCGCGTGCAGAGAGGACGGAACCACTTTCCCAAGGAGCGGGGTAGAAGATCGGGGAATAAGGAACTGGGCCCTCTAAGTCTGTGCAGCGCTTCAGGGAAGGGAATGGGTTTCTGGGCGAGGCACACGGAAGCTTTTCCTCCTGCTGGTCTGTCGGCCGCCCTTCCGGCCCTGCGCGCCCGTCTCCCAGCCCCCCCCCGTCTCCTCGGCCTGATGGACGCGCCGGCCACGCCCACCGGGGGCGGGGCGTCCTCGCCGCTGTCCAGCCGCTCCTGCGCTGTCAGCCTCCCGGCGAGACCGCAACGCACCGCGCAGGGGAGCAGCAAACGCGCCGTGCAAATGTGTTGTTGTTATTTTGCTGTTGTTATTGGTTTGCGGTACAAGCCCCACCGTAGAACTAGTGATCAACCCAGCTGGTGGCACCCGGGGCCTCTGTGGTCCTCTTCTCTGCGGGAAGGGGTTCCCCCGCGGGGCCGGGCAGCGGTGCTGGGTGGGAGAGGTCCGAGGCCCCGGGGCAGGGGCTGCGAGGAGGACCGCTGCAAACTGCAGGGCTGGGAGACGAATGAGGCTCATAGATATCGCGGGTCTGGTGCTCTCCTCTTCCGCGAGAGCGAGGAAGGAACTCGGGGTGGAGAAGCCAGCTGTGATGCTCACCTCGCCCAGGGCAGGGACGTCAGGGGCTCCTGGAGGCAAGGCTGGGTCCAGCGGTAAGCTGACGGGAAGCCAGAAAGGTTAACTCGGTCTCCATCACCGCAATTCCCGCCTCCCGCCTCCTCCCGCATTCCACAGTGGAGGCCTTTTGCCAATGCCCAGGACCGCAGAAGCCCTTCCGTTACCATTGCTCTCGGTCCCAGAACCTCACACTCTCGCATTAATGAATCCCACGTCGCTTCCCTCCTCTCATCTAAGCCTACAGCCTTCCAACTGGGAAACAGGACAGGCAAGGTGGCGCACCTCTCCCATCCCAGTACTTGGGAGGCTGAGACAGGAGGATCACAGGTTTGAGGCAAGCCTCAGCTAACTTAGCGAGGCCCTCAACTTAGACTCTTTACAAACTAAAAAACAAAACAAAACAAACAAACAAAAAACCGGGACGTGGTGGCTCACTCTTGTAATCCCAGTACTTGGGAGGCTGAGACAGATCGCAGGATGGAAGACCACAGGTTCACAGCCAGCCTCAGCTACCTAGTGAGGCCCTCCACAACTTAGTGAGACCCTGTTTCAAAATAAAGAATAAAAAATAGGACTAGGAGCCGGGCGTGGTGGCGCAGGCTTGTAATCCCAGCATTCGGGAGGCTGAGACCGGAGGATCCGGGTTCGCGGCCAGCCTCAGCTACCTAGTGAGGCACTCTGCAACTTAGTGAGACCCTGTTTCAAAATAAAGATAGAATGCCCCTGAGTTCAATCCCCAGTACTGCAAAAAAAAAAAAAAAAAAAAAAGCCATTCATGGTGGCACACACCTGTAATCCCAGTACTTGGGAGGCTGAGACAGGAGGATCACAGGTTCAAGGACAGCCTCAGAAGTAGTGACACGAATCAACCTAGTGAGACCCTGTTTCAAAATAAAAATAAAATAGGGCTGGGTGTGTATCGCAGAGGTATAATGGCTGTGGGTTCAATCCTCAATACCACAAAAAATAAAAATAAATAAATGTGAATATTTTCAATGTGCCAGTAATTACATCCTTGAAACAACTTTAGGATGAAAAATTATTAAACTAAAAGGCTTCTGCACAGCAAAGACAAAAAAAAAAAAAAAAAGACAAAGCGAACAGAGAACCTGCAGAATGAGAAAAAACATTTGCAACCTTCATCGAACATGGGATTCATGTCCAGAATAGATAGATGTCCATCAATGGATGAAAAGATAAAGAAAATATGGTGTGTGTATACACAATGGAGTATTACTGAGCCATAAAAAAGGAATGTCATCCTGTCTTTGGTGGCACCAGGGGTGAAACTGGAGGATGTCAAGTGAAATCAACTGAGCATAGAAAGACAAACGCCATGGGTTCTCACTCCCATGTAGGAACTAACAACATTGAGCTCATCGAAGGAGAGAGTAGACTGGGGGTGACCTGGGTCGGGGGTTGGGGGACAGAGAAGGTTTGATAACAGGCACAAAAAATAAAGCTGGATAGGAATACTAAGTTCCAGTGATCTACAGCACAATAGGGTGACAACAGATAATAGTCATTCATTGTGTGTTTCAAAAGACCTAGAAGGAGCCAGGCATGGTGGCGCACGCTTGTAATCCCAGTACATAGGAGGCTGAATCAGGAGGATCGCAGGTTTGAGGCCAGCCTCAGCCACTTAAACAGTAAGACCCTGTTTCCAAATTTTAAAAAAGGGCTGGGGGTACGGCTTGGAGGCAGAATGCCCCTGGGTTCAATTCCCAGTAGAAGAAAACATAAAATAGCTAGAAGAGAGGAATTTTTTTTTGTATGTGGTACTGGATAGAAGCCAGGGGTGTTGAACCTCTGGGCTACACCCGCAGCCCTATTTTATTTTTTATTTGGAAACAGGGTGTCACTAAGTTGCTGAGGCTGGCTTTGAACCTGCGCCACCACATCCAGCACAAGAGAGGACATTTAATGTTTCTAACACAAAGAAATAATGAATATTTGAGGTGATGGATATGCATATAACCTGACTTGATCATCGCACACTGTATACATGGGTTGAAATAGCATAGTGTGAGCCGGGCGTGGGGGCTGAGACTAGAGGATCCGGGTTCGAGGCCAGCCTCAGCTACTTTGTGAGGCCCTCCACAACTTAGTGAGAACCTGTTTCAAAATAAAGAAGAAAAAATAGGGCTGGGGGTGTAGCTCGAAGGTAGAATGTCCCTGAGTTCAATCCCCAGTACTGCAAAAAAGAAAGAAATAGCATAGTGTGCCTCATGAATATGTACAATCATTTCGTATGAATTTAAATGTTTTGAAAAATATGTCAGGAACTGGGCATGGTGGTGCATGCCTGCAATCCTAGTATTTGGGAGGCTGAGACAGGAGGATCGCAGGTTCAAAGCCAACCTCGGCAACTGAGCAAGACTCTCAGCAACCTAGTGAGACCCTGTTTCCAAATAAATAAAATCGGACTAGTGGTGTAGCATGGAGGTAGAATGCGTCTGGATTCAACCCCTAGTAACAAAACAAAACAAAAATATGGAAGGGAGTGCTTACTTTTTCCAAATTATTACCCAGACAATAAATAGGTGCTGTCCAAGCCCCCCTCCCCAGCCCCTGGGTCCCCTCCCTCCCGTCTCCCCTCTCACCTCGGTGGTGGGGAAAAGGATGGCTATAGGAAAGGTGGTCACAATTCCAGCTCCTCCTCCTCCTGAGGCGTCCCCAGGAGCCAGTCCCCAAACGTCGCCCATGGCAGCGGCCACAGCAGCTTATAGAGGGCTTCCAGCAGCAGCAGCAACAGGAAAAGGCCCAGGAAAGTCAGGAAGGCCTTGTCCAGGGCGCGGCGCACGGGACCCCGGGGGGGAGAGGGACCCTGCGCGAAGGCCAGGAACACGTCCCCCTCCTCCACAGCACCTTCCTCCTCGCCGCCCATCCTCACCTGCTGTCTGGGCCAGCTGCTGGATCAGCTGCGGTGGAAGCCCTGGCTCAGCACGGCCAGGATTAAGGGGCGTGGTGGTGACCAGGCCAACGCCGGCGGTCTTGACCCTAATTCCAGCACTGGACAGAAGGGCCTCTGAGCCTTGGGAACCTTTTTTTTTTTTTTTTTTTTTGTGGTACTGGGGATTGAACCCAGTGGTATTCTACCTCCAAGCTACACCCCCAGTCCTATTTTTAATTCTTTATTTGGAAACAGGGTCTCACTAAGTTGCGGAGGGCCTCAGTAAGTAGCTGAGGCTGGCCTCGAACATGGATCTTCCTGTCTCAGCCTCCCAAGTACTGGAATTACAGGTGTGCGCCACCACACCCAGCTGGGAACCATTACTTAATCATCCAATGGGATGTGAAAGTTTTACACTAAAGGGTTGTGTGTAGCCGGGTGTGGTGGCTCACGCTTGTAATCCCAGTACTTGGGAGGCTGAGACTGGAGGATCCGAGTTTGCGGCCAGCCTCAGCTACTTAGTGAGGCCTTCCACAACTTAGTGAGACCCTGTTTCAAAATAAAGAATAGCCGGGCGTGGTGGCGCACGCTTGTAATCCCAGCATTCAGGAGGCTGAGACCGGAGGATCCGGGTTCGAGGCCAGCCTCAGCTACCTAGTGAGGCACTCCGCAATTTAGTGAGACTTGGTTTCAAAATAAAGAATAAAAAATAGGGCTGGGGGTGTAGCTCGGAGGTAGAATGCCCCTGGGTTCAATCCCCAGTACCGCAAATAAATAAATAAATAAATAAATAAATAAATAAATAAATAAATAAATAAATAACAAAAATAAAGGATTGTGTGTGTATGGGGGGTGGAAGTAACTGGGGATTGAACCCAGGGGCATTCGACCTCTGAGCTACACCCCCAGCCCTATTTTAACTCTTATTTGGAAACAGGATCTCGCTAGGTTGATGAGAGTCTCACTACTTGATGAGGCTGTCCTCGAACCTGCAGTCCTCCTGTATCAGCCTCCCAACCACTGGGATTACAGGCGCCCGCCACCGCACCCAGCTGATTTAAAGTTCAGAAGAAACTAAGATACGTGTGGAGGTAGTCACCTCCCCACGGGCTTGGTAACCAGGCAACCCTGAGCCCCGTCCCACGGGGAGGAGTGAGGGAAAGGCCAAACCAGCCGGATTCTGGCTTTGGGGATGAAGCCCAAGGGGAAGTCTGGATGAGACTCCACAGTGAAGAAGGGCACTTGGAGGTCTGCAGTGAGGCCCTGAAGCTTTCCACCAACCCCTGTCCCCAGCTGGTTTCCATCTTGACCCCCAGTTCCCAGGATTCCGAGTGTCAAGAAGTAATACCAGCTGGGCATGGTAGCGCACGCTTGTAATCCCAGTACTTGGGAGGCTGAGGCAGGAGGATTGCAGGTTCGAAGCCAGCCTCAGCTACTTAGGGAGACCCTCCGAGACTTAGTGAGATGCTGATTCAAAATAAAAGAATAAAATAGGACTGACGGTGTAGCTTGGAAGTAGAATGCCCTGGGTTCAATCCCTAGTACTATTAAAAAAAAAAAAAAAAAAAAAAAAAAAAAAAA
>PVLC010045666.1:0-11735 GCA_004027655.1 Graphiurus murinus | reverse complement strand
GTCTCAGCCTCCCAAATGCTGGGATTACAAGTGTGCGCCACCATGCCCGGCTCCTATTTTATTTTGAAACAGGGTCTCAGTACATTGCTGAGGGTCTCGCTACATTGCTGAGACTGGCCTTGAACCTGCAATCCTATCTCAGCCTCCCAAATACTGGGACTATAGGCATGTGCCACTACACTCAGCAACTTTTTTTTCAGTACTGGGGATTGAACCCTGGGGCATTTTACCTCTGAGCTCAGCCCTATTTTTTATTTTTTATTTTGAAACAGGGTCTCATGAAGTAGCTGAAGCTGGCGGTGAACCTGTGATCCTCCTGTCCAAGTACTGAGCAAAACTTAATTTTTTTTTTTTTTGCGGTACTGGGGATTGAACTCAGGGGCAATCTACCTCCGAGCTATACCCCCAGCCCTATTTTTTATTCTTTATTTTGAAACCGAGTCTCACTAAGTTGTGGAGTGCCTCACTAGGTAGCTGAGGCTGGCCGTGAACCCAGATCCTCCGGTCTCAGCCTCCCGAATGCTGGGATTACAAGCGTGCGCCACCACGCCCGGCACCAAAACTTAATTTTTAATTGAAGTTTTATTGAGATTCACAGAAAGCCTAAGTACTCTTGACCCATTTTCCTCCGGTGACAATATTTTACACAGCTATGATCAGAGCTAGGATATTGACTTTGATATAACCCACTCACTCAGATTTCCCCAGTTTTGCTTATACTCATTTGTGTATGTAAAAAACTGCTTTGAATTACTTACCTTTTAGAAATCCTTATAAAATATAATTTTTTGCCTCCATAAGACATCATGTAATTTGAATGGATTTTTAAAATAAACGTTTCAGATATAAGTTGAAAAAAATTTGAATCATCAGCATTACAGCGAGTCTCTGAAATTTAAACAGTTCAGAATTGACTGGTAGATGGGCAAGAAGAGTCAAAACCATATCTTAATTTGGGAATTAAATGCAACTTTTTTTTTTTTTTTAATAATTCAATGTTTTGTCTGTTTGTTTTTCTGAATAGAATGGTTTAGAAGTTCATGGACCTATAAGGATGACCCATGCCAAAAATACTATGAGCTCTTATTAGTCAACCCTATTTGGTTGGTTCCGCCAACAAAGGTATAGAATATATTTTGTAAAAATTACTTAGACAAAGTATGTCAAAATCTCTTGGACTTATAAAAAATTCTTAGTATTTTTTAGTCATTTTGCTAATAATAAACCTTGTCCTTGAAAAAATGTTTCCATTACACAGTGATTTTCACAATGAAAGTGGCATAAACTACATTTTAATTTATGTAACAATTCTAGCCTCAGTGCACAGTGAGTTTTGTCTTATTCTGTGTCTTAGTCCAGTGAGAAAAAAACTAAAGTTGCTTTTATCTTTCCTTTTAGGCGCTGGCGGTTACATTTACCCACTTTGTTACGGAGCCATTAAAGTACATTGGAAAAGCAAGTGGCGAATTTATTAAGGCACTCATGAAGGAGATTCCAGTACTCCTTCAGATCCCTGTGCTGATCATTATGGCTCTGGCTGTCCTGGTTAGTGTAGAGCTCTAGTGACATTTAACAGGATTTGCAGAAAAAAGGAAGTTCTAAAATTATTAGGTTTCTTGGATGTTGTAAATCAAGCTAAGTCATGTTTATCCTTCCATGTATATTCCTCCAATCAAGAAGTGCTTCTCTATTTTGTAAATGTCATAGCAGTGATTTAGAATAATAGCCTCTGAATTTGCTTTATGAACTCAGTGAATTAAGACACAGGAAATGGGCTCACTTCCTCTTTGGAAAAGGTGGCCTTCTTACTGCAGCACTGAAAAGGAAAGAACATTGAATTTAAAACAGAATCAGAAAGGAATGTGGGGTATACTGAGAAACAGTTTGGAGAATCCATGAACACACATTGAACCCATTTTGTCCCATTATCCTAGATGTGGAACACCTATAAAAACTTAAATTTAGTTGGGCATGGTGGCGCATGCTTGTAATCCCAGTACTTGGGAGGCTGAGACTGGAGGATTCAGGTTCGCAGCCAGCCTCAGCTACTTAGTGAGGCACTCCGCAACTTAGTGAGACCCTGTTTCAAAATAAAAAATAAAAAATAGGACTGGGGGCATAGCCTGGAGGTAGAATGTCCCTGGGTTCAATCCCCAGTACCACAAAATAAAAACCAAACTTAAATTTGAGCCAGGCAGGTGAAGCACGATCCCAGTACTTGGGAGGTTGAGGCAATGGGATCGCAGGTTGGAGGACAGCCTAAGCATAGTTAGTCTCTCATCAACCTAGCAAGACTGTTTCAAAATAAAAATAAAATAAGGCTGGGGATGTAGCTTGGAGGTAGAATGCTCCTGGGTTCAATTCCCAGTACCACAAAACAAAAAAACTTAAATTTAGCTGGGTGCAGTGGCACATGCCTGTAATCTCATTACTTAGGAGGCCGAGACAGGAGGATTGCAGGTGTGAGGCCAATGTTCAGTAACATATTAAGATCCTGTTTCAAAATAAAAATAAGGCTAGGGGTGTAGCTCAGAGGTCAAAGGGCCCTGGTTCAATCTCCAATACCACAAAAACAAACCCTTAAATTTAGTATGTAATGTCATTATATAACACAATTATGTAAGTCTATAATTGTGTTACTATCAGTTAATATAAGCTCTAGATTGTAATTACCAACCTATTTTAATGCACTTGTGTCAATTTCATTGAAATATTTGCAGAATTAAAAACTTGGGGCTTAATGAGTTAAGAAGAATATTGCTGAGCCGGGCGTGGTGGCTCAGTAATCCCAGTTCGGGAGGCTGAGTCCGGAGGATCCGGGTTCTCAGCCAGCCTCAGCTACCTAGTGAGGCACTTCGCAACTTAGTGAGACTCGGTTTTAAAATAAAGAATTAAAAAAATAGGGCTGGGGGTGTAGCTCGGAGGTAGAATGCCCCTGAGTTCAATTCCCAGTACTGCAAAAAAAAAAAAAAAAAAAAAAGAAGAATATTGCTTGTCACTCATATATGGTCTGTTCAGGTTTTTGGTTGTTGGTTTTCAGCTTTTACCCAAAAATTCATTTGTCACAGAACAGAAGCAAAGAACTCAGATGTGCCATGGGAAATTCTGCTATCTAATGATATAAAATTCACTATAGTGATGCCAGGCTTGGTGGCGCACACCTGTAATCCTAGTACTTGGAAGACTGAGAGAGAAGGTTTGCAGATTTGAGTACAGCTTCAGCAAGTAGTGAGACTCTCATCAACCTAGTAATACACTATTTCCAAACAAGATATTAAAGCAGGCTGGGAGTGTAGCTCAGAGGTAGAATGCCTCTGGGTTCAATCCCCAGGACCACACATGCACAAAAAAATTTCACTGTAGTGTATTTATTTTGAAATTATTCCTGTTTTGGTTTTGTCTTTTGGCTTGTGATTACAGGATTCAGCAGTTTAGTTTTAGTTAATTGATATTAGTTCTGAAGTAGTAGTTTAGTCTCTAAAACTGGAATTATGCGCAAAACCTGCATCATTTCCTTTTTTTTTTTTTTTTGCGGTACTGGTGATGGAACCCAGGGGCATTCTACCTTTGAGCTACACCCTCAGCCCTATTTTTTATTCCTTATTTTGAAATAGGGTCTCACTAAGTTGCAGAGTGCCTCACTAAGTAGCTGAGGCTGGCTGAGAACCCAGATCCTCTGGTCTCAGCCTCCCAAGTACTGGGATTACAAGTGTGTGCCACCTGCATCATTTCTTAAAGCTTCATCTGCTCTCTAAGGAAAGGTGTATTCCTTGAAATTTGTTGCTTCTTCATACAGTAGAATATATGGAGGGGATGGATTTTCACATTTTGTTCTCAGGACCCTTTTGCATTCTTTTTTTTTTGAGATGATTTCTTAATTCTGATGTCCAGGCTGACCTTGAACTACTGGGTTCAAATGATCTTTCCAGGCCTCCAGTGTAACTGGGACTACAGGTGCAGGCCACCCACCCTGGCTCCCCTTCAGGTTCTTTTTTTTGGCGGTGGCGGTGGGTGTGTGTGTGTGTAATGGTAATTGAAACCAGAGGCATTCCACCTCCAACCTATACCCCTAGCCCAAATTTTTCCTATTTGGAAACAGGGTCTCACTAGGTTGCTGGAGGGTCTAAGTTGCTGAGGCTGGCCTTGAACATATGATTCTCCTGTCTCAGTCTCCCGAGTACTGAGATTACAAGCATGCACCACCACACCTGCTTCTTCTTAGTCTTAAAAATAGAAGAACAGCTGGGCATAGTGGCACATGCTTGTAATCCCAGTACATAGGAGGCTGAGACAGGAGGATTGGAGGTTTGAGGCCAGCCTCAGCAAGGACTGAGACTTTCATCAACCTAGTGAGACCCTGTTTTAAAAAAAAAAAAAAAATAGGGCTGGGTGTATAGCTCAGAGGTAGAATGTCCCGGGGTTCAATCCCCAGTACAACACACACAAAAAAGAAGACCACAAAGAGCTCCTGTGCTCCTGTTTATATAGCTTATATTTATTATATTAGGAATTAAAACATTTTAAAAACATAAATATACAAAAGCCCAGGCATCCCATGAGTTTGGTCAGAATATAGTTGTCATTCTTTCCTGTGGGAGAGATACCATACATTCATAAGAGGACAGTAAAGAAGACTTAAGTGATATCTTTGTTTTATGAAAAAAAAAATATTTTTTTGGTGGTACTGGGTATTGAGCCCCAGGGCATTCCACCTCCGAGCTATACCCCCAGCCCTATTTTATTTATATTTTGAGACAGGGTTTTGCGAGGCTGATGAGAGTCTACTTGCTGAGCCTGTCCTGGAACCTACAAACCTCCTGTCTTAGCCTCCCAAGTACTAGAATTACAGGCATACGCCACCACGCCTGGCTTTATGAAAAGTTTTGAATTCACAGATGCTGTGGAAGGTGTCTTAGGAACTGCTGCCTTGTTCATGGAATGTGAATCAAAATCTGTTGAATTTTAAGTTTAGTTTAAACCAAGTTTATATTTATAAAAAATAAATATAGGAGAATATAGTAATATATAGTTTTAAGTTATGTTTAGCATAAGCCTTATATGATGAACATGAATATAGAAACATGAACAGTTAGATAAGTAGAACTTTCTAATTTGAATTTTTAGGTCTCAGTGTGCTCTTGTCATGATACAAATTCAGTATAAATGTATCTGGAAATGGGCGTGGTGGTACACACCTGTAATCCCTGTACTTGGGAGGCTGAGACAGGAGGATTTTAGGTTCAAGAACAGCCTCAGCAATGTAGTGAGACCTTGTTTCAAAATAAAAAATGCTGGGGTGTAGCTCAGAGGTAGAATGCCACTAGGTTCCATCTCTAGTACCAAAAATTAAATAAAAATGTGTTTAGCCAATTGTAATGTTTATTTAATACTGGTTTATTAATTTTTATTGGCTTGTATTAATCTAAAGAGGTCTCTAATAAAAAATCATGAAATTAACATGTTTATATCTAAAATGTTAAATTAGATAGTTTTGTTAGCATCCTGAATGAAATAGCTCATAACTTCATTATAAGTCAACCATTGAATCCTCAGGAAAATATTCTTCTTTTCCTTACAGAGTTTCTGCTATGGTGCTGGAAAGTCAGTTACTATGCTGAGACATTCAGGTGGTCCTGAAAGAGAAGCTCCCCGAGCACTTCAGCCAGGTGACAGAAGATGGCAGAGGGAAATTGATTATAGACCCCATGGTGGAGCAGGTGATGGAGATTTCTATTATAGGGGCCAAATTGGCTCCATTGAGCAAGGCCCTTATGACAAAAGATATGAGGGTAGAAGAGATGTTTTGAGAGAGAGAGATGTTGACTTGAGATTTCAGACTGGCAACAAGAGCCCCGAAGTGCTACGGGCATTTGATTTACCAGACACAGAGGCACAAGCGCGTCCTGAGGTGGCTCCCGGCGTAAGTCAGCACTGTTTGTTTTGCTGTCCCTGTGTGCTAGGCCTGAAACTGCTTCTAGAGCTTTTGGTTGTTTATAGTCTCTGACTCTTCCTTGTTATAAATTATATCCTTAGAGCTGGGTGTGGTAGCACATGCTTGTAGTTCCAGTACTTGGGAGGCTGAGACTGGAGGATCTGGGTTTGCAGCCAGCATCAGCTACTTACTGAGGCCCTCTGCAACCTTGTGAGACCCTGTTTCAAAATAAATAATAAAAAATAAGACTGGGTGTGTAGTAGCTCAAAGGTAGAATGCCCCTGGGTTCAATCCCCAGTACCTAAAAAAAAGAATTATATTCTTGGTGATATAATTATTTTCTGTTCCTCTTTTTGGTCAAAAGTTAGTTCAATTTCCTCAGAAGAAGTACGTTTTAGCCAGGTGTGATGGTGCATACCTGTAATCCTAGTACTTGGGAAGCTGAGAATAGAGGATTGCAGGTTTGAGGACAGCCTCAGCAGATAGTGAGACCCTCATCAACCTAGTGAGATCCTGCTTCAAAATAAAAATAAAATTGGGCTGGGGTTGTATCTTGGAGGTAGAATGCTGCTGGGTTCAATCCCCAGTACCAAAAAAAGTTTAAATTTTTTTTTTTTTTTTTTTGCGGTACTGGGGATTGAACTCAGGGGCATTCTACCTCTGAGCTATACCCCTAGCCCTATCTTTTTTTCTTTATTTTGAAACCGAGTCTCACTAAGTTGCAGAGTGCCTCACTAGGTAGCTGAGGCTGGCCTCGAACCCGGATCCTCCGGTCTCAGCCTCCCGAAGTTTAAATTTTTATGTTAACTGTTTTATAGTAATCTGTTAGAACAGATGGTAGGTCATATGAAAATTCATAGAAAGCTGACAAGTGAGCATGGCTGAAATGTCTGCCTTTGAAGAGGTAAAGAAAAGGTCCCCAGAGTGCTGGGGACAGGGCATCCTGAAGGCCCTACCAGGTGGAAGGGGCTGGGGAGGGATCAAGAGCCTGGCTTGCCTTAACTCCTTGATATCAGGGGTTGGCGGGGCTGTACTCTTTACTTGCGGAATGGTAAGGAGGTTTTCACTAGTATTACTGGTTATTTAAAGGAACATTTCCATTTTTCTTTGAGAAACAAATTCTGATTTGCGAAGTTTAGGTTGCAAATATAAACCTTTGAGAAACAACTATTATGAGCCCAGTAGAATCTGGGAAATTATAAAATCCTTATAAATATGTACATATATACGTGGATCTAGAAACCTGAGGATGCTCCTTCAGCTTTTATAGTTAACGATGCCTTTTATAGTTAACGACTCCTCTCTCACTAGAGGGAAAGCCAGTTATCTCAGTGGCCGGGGTCTCCCTGCCTGCTCGCCCTCATCCCCCACCTCACTGTCTCTGCTCTCCCTCCAAGCCCACTCCGTGGCCCCGAGGGCTCCTGACTGCTCCTTGAGTGCAGGGCCTTTGGGCTTGCTGCTCCGCTATCATGCAGTTCACCCTCAGGCCTTTTCCATGTCACCTTTTTGCCCTAATTTAAGCTGCATTCTGACCTGCACCCTGCCTTGCCTTCAGCATTTAGTTCTTTTCTTTGCTGCTGTTTTGTAGCCCTTAATTCAGTAAATGTGAAGCCCTTAATTTGTTTGTTGCCTGGTTGCGTCCCCAGCCTAACTGTAAGTTCCAGTGATCGTAGTTTCTGTGTTTAGTGCTGGCTTTATCTGTAGAACATAGACTTAATACATACTTGCTTGTTAAATATTTGTAGAAGGAATTACTCTCACCAACCAAGAAGAGTAGCTGTACTGGTGACTAATCCTCTTGACCCCTCCTTAGCTGGGCCACTAGACCACCTATGATAACCTAAGTGTCCCCATTCCTTGGTGCACAATTCTGTGAGGCTTAACATTTGTATAAACCAGCACTGGAACCAGGATTTGAAAGTGTTTGGAGTTTGCTACAAGATTTAGACAAGAACTTGTTTGATGTTTGATTACTAAACCTTCACATTATGTCAATTACTTAATTAAAATGTGATTCTCTACTTCACAGCATAAATCACCTATTTTGGATACAAAGCCCAAAGAGGTTGGTGGAATACCAGGAGAAAGCACTCCAATAGGAGGCAGCCATTCTGCTATGTCTGTGTCTGACCCAGAGGGACCAGGGGCTGTGGAAGACTCACCTGCAGCGGCCAAGGCCCAGCTGAAGACTGAAGCTGAAGGCAGCGCCCAGGATGGCGGAGCACTCAGCCTCGAGAGGACTGCAGCCAGAGCATGCCGACAGGATCCCGCTGGCAGCCCCTGTGGCTAAAGGACCCAGGCCTCAGCTGTGAAGATTTGAGTTTTGTAAAGTATATTCTAGCAACTCTTTATTCTTCTTATTTGAGCATTCTGATAATTACAACCAAGGTGCCAACTTAACCGTTAATATTTTTACTGACAATCAGAATTAACAAACACATTTATTTATATAAAAGCTTCTGTTTAGTTTCATTTTCTACTTGATATTAAGTTATAGCCCGTAAAGTTTTGAAGTGTTAATTATGAAACAAGGGCTCATAAAATTGACATTTTAAAATGAATGTTACAGTAAGTGTATGTTTTAAATAATTAAGGCAACTGAATCAGGGGATACTGAAGAAAAAAGTGTTACTGTCTATAGGCATTTAATAGGGACCAGCTATACAAATGTATGTTGTCAAGTGGAAGTCCTTTTACTTTCTTTAGTTAACAGGATAATTTGATAATTTGTTACTTCCGCATTAGAGTCAAAGTGTTTATGCTGTATTGGTTTTTGTGTGTGTGTGTGTGTGTGTGTGTGTGTGTGTGTGTGTGTGTGTGAACCCAGAGATGTTCTTCCTCGAGTGTCACTCCAGCCCTTTTTATATTTTATTTTGAAATAGTGTCTAAGTTGTTAAGGGCCTCCCCAAGTAGCTGAGGCTGGCCACAAACTTGCCATCCTCTTGTCTCAGCTTCCCAAGTACTGGGATTACAGGTGTGCACCACCACTGGCTGTAATAGATTCTTTTTCTTTTTTTTTTTTTTTTTGTGGTACTGGGGATTGAACTCAGGGGCATTCTACCTCTGAGCTATACCCCCAACCCTATTTTTTATTCTTTATTTTGAAACCGGGTCTCACTAAGTTTCGGAGTGCCTCACTAGGTAGCTGAGGCTGGCCTTGAACCTGGAACCTCCGGTCTCAGCCTCCTCCCAAATGCTGGGATTACAAGCATGTGCCACCACGCCTGGCTCTGTAATAGATTTTTTTAAAAATTAATTAATTAATTTTTTCAGCATGGATTTTTTTATACATTTCTTGAGTACAACAGGGTTACATAGACATTTATGACATCAATCATTGTCAGATCACAAATAGCACTGCTTCTTCGTTTTACACGTATAGCCCACATTCTTGATGTAGCCTGGTCAAGCAAACTTTCTAGAGTCATAAAACCATAGACCTCTAGGGTCATATATTTACTTTCTAAGAAGTAGGAGGGTCTTTCATCTACACATCCTAGGGGCAATCTCCAGACTTCAAGAGGCCAATGTAGCCATAGCAGAAGAGTCAGTATAATTGCTCATATACACAGATAACAACTGCCAGAGGGGAAAGGGCCCAGTTGGGCTCCCACAACTCCCCCATTTTTATTTTAAAATGCACGAAGGACTGTGCCTGTCTTAAGTCTCTATAATAGATTCTTAAGAACAATTTTTAAGGGAAGTCTACCTAAGTTCACCCTCTGTGCACTACAGCGTTATTGCAGCTGTAGCTCATGCATCACAGATGTAGGTCCTTAGTTACACAGATCATTGTGATTTTCTAGTTTCAGCCCTCCTGCAGCCATTACTGGGCTTCCTTCCTCTTTGGGCCTTACTTTATGCCTAAGACAGAACCGAGGATTGTCAGGGGTACTTAGACAAAAGTAACCCTCAGTTTTACATCATCAGCAGACTTTGAGAATGGCTTTTTTCTCCACTAAATGAAGTACACAGGCTTTATAAGACCTGTTTTCATTGTTGCTCAGAATCCTAAATAGTTGACACTAATGAGATATTACCGTAGCTTATTTATATTACAGCAAACCATATTGTCTTGGCTATATGAATGTCTAATATAGAGAGATTTATACATAGAAAACTGTGATAAGGAAAACACTAACTGCAGACAGGCTGTCCAATCGATTAACATTTTAAAAAATCAACACTTTAGATTTCCTGATTTTAATTTTTTGTGGTACTGGGAATAGAACCCAGAGGTATTCTACCTCCAAGCTACACCCCCAGTCCTATTTTTATTCTTTATTTGGAAACAGGACCTCACTAAGAAGCTGAGGCTGGCCGTGAACTTGTGATCCTCGTGCCTCAGCCTCCCAAGTACTGGGATTACAAGTGTGTGCCACCAAGCCTGGCAGATTTCCTGATTTTAAAAAGCATTCTTCATTTTATACCTTTTAAAAAGTAGTGTTTTCACATTTCTAGCTAGCAGATTTCATAGATATTGAGGTATCCTTTGTTTTAACCTTATTCACACTAGAAGTTATATTTAGTTGCTTTTGAAAAATGCTAACAGCTAAGAGTTTCTGAAAAATTTCATGCAGGCATTTGCTTCATTTTAAAAAAAGCCATATTCAAGACAGTTGCCTTTTGGCATTTTTTACGTGAGATGCAGATTACCCTTTTGGCTCCCAGAAGTATTAGGTGCCTGAAACAATACTAGGGATTGACCCATGGGCATTCTACCACTGAGCTACACCCCCAGCCCATTTTTAAAATTTATGTTGAAACAAGGTCTTATTAGGTTAAGAGTCTCGCTAATTGCTGAGACTGTCCTAAAACCTGTCATCCTCCTGTCTTACCCTCCCAAGTACTGGAATTACAGGTGTGAACCATAATGCCCACTTTGCCTAAAACAATTCAATTTTATATAAGTATTATGTTCTAGTTTAATGCTGCAAGTGTCTTTAGTGTTTCATCAGAAAGGTGCTGGGCGTGGTGGCGCACGCTTGTAATCCCAGCATTTGGGAGGCTGAGACCGGAGGATCTGTGTTCAAGGCCAGACTCAGCTACTTAGTGAGGCACTCCGAAACTTAGTGAGACCCAGTTTCAAAATAAAGAATAAAAAATAGGGCTAGGGGTATAGCTCAAGAGGTAGAAAGCCCCTGAGTTCAATCCCCAGTACCGCAAAAAGAAAAAAAAAAAAAGCATCTTTTCCTATGGATTTTATGAGATTTGTAAGGTAGGGCTGGGGATGTAGCAGAGTAAATGCCTAGTATGCATGAGGCCCTGGGTTTGGTCCTCAGCACTGCAAAAGACAAAGCAGGCATGTAACAAATGAATTAATGAAAAGATGCCTGCAGTTTAGAATAGATATGTGATCATCTCTGCATACAGTACCTTCTCTGGGAACTGGACTTGGCCACACTGATTGGTGTGTGTACCCCCAAGGTGGGAATTGTCCTCTGAGCTGTGTTCTGATTCTGAACAGAATGAATGCCTCAGGTAACATGTAACTGTGAGAGTAGAGTTGATGTGCTTGTACTACTGACTGCTTTTAATCCAAAAATGAATCCTTTTTTTTTTTTTTTTAAATTACAATTTCATCTTTGTATTCTTTCATTACAGATTCCATTTGGGGATGAAATCTGCTTTGACAGCTAGCAAGCAAAATGCTACTGCTGTTGACTGATTACAGCAATTCAGGGGAGACTTTATTAAAGTAAAGTGAACATATCAAGGCCAGCTTTGATCAGAATTGAGATAAGCCTTGTTTATTGATTAGTCAATATTTGTTACTGAAATTAAGGTTTATAGCAGCAAACTT